>JAGGCT020001143.1:0-25000 GCA_017654935.2 Phymorhynchus buccinoides
ATGACAGGAAACTGTCTGAGCGAATGAAGAAGAATAAGAAGACTGTAGTGGCCCACACTGCAGAAACATAGAGCCGCCACGTGACTCGCCACCATCTACACAATTCGCTACGGGCAACTCCACGCCAGGTGCGGAAATCTACATCCCTTGGCAGCAAGGTCAAGGAGAGGACGCAGCGAACAGTTCAGCAGGATCCCCTGCCGCACCCAGCAGCGCAGCTCCTCCTTCCTTAGTTCCCCGCACCATCGGTGAATGGAAAGCCTACATCATCCTACATCCCTTGGCAGCAAGGTCAAGGAGAGGACGCAGCGAACAGTTCAGCAGGATCCCCTGCCACACCCAGCAGCGCAGCTCCTCCTTCCTCAGTTCCCCGCACCATCGGTGAATGGAAAGCCTGACATCACCCAGGCATCATCCTACATCCCTTGGCAGCAAGGTCAAGGAGAGGACGCAGCGAACAGTTCAGCAGGATCCCCTGCCACACCCAGCAGCGCAGCTCCTCCTTCCTCAGTTCCCCGCACCATCGGTGAATGGAAAGCCTGACATCACCCAGGCATCATCCTACATCCCTTGGCAGCAAGGTCAAGGAGAGGACGCAGCGAACAGTTCAGCAGGATCCCCTGCCACACCCAGCAGCGCAGCTCCTCCTTCCTCAGTTCCCCGCACCATCGGTGAATGGAAAGCCTGACATCACCCAGGCATCATCCTTCATCCCTTGGCAGCAAGGTCAAGGAGAGGACGCAGCGAACAGTTCAGCAGGATCCCCTGCCACACCCAGCAGCGCAGCTCCTCCTTCCTCAGTTCCCCGCACCATCGGTGAATGGAAAGCCAGACATCACCCAGGCATCATCCTTCTTCAGAAGGCTGCTGGCAGAGCTGTAAAGGGGCCGATCCACTGCATTCGATTCAATCCAACTGCGATCAGACTCGCCTTGGCATAAGGCTGTGTCAGACCAGTTGACATAAGCTAGAACACCAAGGCTACATCAAAATGTTGTTATGTTCTGCATAGTTATGCGGAGATTGTCTTTAGCCATGGCAAGCTCCTAACATAACATCAGTCCAAAATCCTCCAAAGTCGGAGTGTGGCTGCCCACGTGGCGGGGTAATCACAAACAGTCACACACGTAATGTTCTCATCCCTAGCTGGTGCATTTGTACTATAGTGTTCGAGTGCTTCAGCTGTAGGGATGATCCCTGGGGTCCTTTAGCCAGGGTACGACGACGATGACTGCGATCCGACTGTGACATTTGTGAGGCGTGATTCTCATGAAATTGCACTGTCTACATGGATCTGATGAAATTCTACTTAGCGTTGTTGTTGTTGTTCCCTGGCTTAACAACTCCAGGGATCATCCCAACAGCCAAAGCACTTGAACACTTTGGTACAAATACACCAGCTAGGGATGAGAACATTACGTGTGTGACCGTTTTTGATTACCTCGCAACGTGGGCATCCACACTCCGACTTTGGAGGAATTCTACTTAGTTTTGTGCACTATATTTTGTAGTCCCCAGTGACGAAATATCTATTTTTGTATTCAGACACTTTATGTGATTCATGTATTGGGGTCTACATGAGTTACAGTGAACGAAAATAGTAGAATTATTTTTAGACTGAATTATTTCACGAGAATTATGCCTCACAGACATCGTCACAATCGGATCGCAGTTGGATTGAGTCGTATGCAGTGGGTCAGCCCCATAACTTCACACACCAAATCCTAGGCAGTGGTTGGGTCAGCATCACGCTGGGACCGCTGAACGGTCCTTTGCTCGGCTGTCGTCTTGTCTACCCGTCAAAACTCACTCTCTTTTCTATTCTCAATCTCTCTCTCTCTCTCTCTCAATCTCTCTCTCTCTCTCTCCTATTCTTTTTGTTCTGACCTCATCGCCCTGCCCGTTACAATGATAATGAGGATTGATTGTACACGTGGTGTGTACACATGGTGACTGCTTGAAAGAATACAAACTTACTCCCACTTTAATATCAACAGGAGTGCAGTGCAACCATGTATGTGAAATATGTTCTTGCACATGCTAGCGCCTACACTGTTTGGCCTATCACAATGAAGTTTAGCTGAATTGTCACTGATACATAGGACTTTACTCGTGTTTCTGTCACTTTAACCGATTTTTGGGGAGTTAATAATCAATATTTGCAAAACAGAAAAAAGAATGTCTTTCAGTTGCTTTTTACCTGCCTGGCGCACTCTGATCAAAGAGGGAGTGCATGTCATTGAGGCCAGACGCATTGAAGCCAAGGAGCTGCAAAGCCAGCAGCCAAAATACAGAGCCAGCGCCTCCCAACCTGACTCAACTTCAAACATTCCCTGTCCCCACTGCAACAGGCAGTTCAAGGCGAGGATCGGCCTCACCAGCCATATTCGGACCCACTAAACATCCACTTGATGGGAATGTCGTGAATCAGAATGTCATCGTGGAGCGACAGTCGAACATCACCATCTCACCTGCATTTTCATCTATGGACTCCATTTTGGCTCGGCGCGAATGTGTGAACTGCCCACTCTGTCCACTACCAGGGCTGTCTACCATCCCCCCTAAGGTTTATTTGTCGCTGGAAACAGTTAAAAAGGGCGCCCTATCCCTAGAATCTACTTTTCTGTCTTGTGTCCCTGGAAACTGAGAAAACTAAATAGGCTATTTTTTGGTGAATAAACAAAGCCCAAACAATGGATGCCGTTGAAATTTCTTAACAAATATAGAGTTCCTGTTCAACTAAGTCTTAACATTGGTGTTCATGGCATCAAAAAGCACAAGAAGTGGAAAGTACTCAAATTCGTAAACATGTAACTATTGTTGGTTCACAATTTACAGCTTTCGTTGTTTTGATTGCAATGTAAAATATCGCTGTTTGTCCCTGGAAATAAGTCTGTCCCTGGTTTTTAAGAAGTCTGTCCCTGGAAGCTGTGAAAGGGGGTAGGCAGCCCTGCCATTGCTCTTGCGTGGTGAGGCTGGCTGGCTGACTGGCTGAACCAGCTGGCTGTTCCGCTAGAGGGGGGTGGGTGGAATGAGGGTCATGTGTGTGTGTGTGCCCATGGGTGAAAGTAGTTCAGGCATGCTCCTGAAATCAGGATTTGAAAGCTGATAGGAGTCTTCATGATTTGCCATCTTGTCATCCAGATCCATGGTCTTATAAAATCAAGCATTTCTACCAAAACTGAGGTGAGATTAAAACAAGAGATGATAGATATGCATTTCTAACACCATCCCCACCCCCACCCATCCTGTATACAGAGACGTGGTCACCACTTCAGGATTTGGAAAATTCAGAGAACATTAAAACTTGTCATTTCAGGGTTGAGAGAATCTTTATGCATACATGCAGTGTCACTGTGTGGCTGCCTGGCTTGTCTCACTGAAAATGTTAACAAGACGGAAAGCTCTAGTGAGTCATTATGAACGGTCCAATAATAAGGTGAGAGTAAGAAACGTCTGAACTGGGACTATGTTTATATTCTTCTTCTTCATTGATCACTCAGACAGTTTCCTGTCATATGGGTGCAGATGCATAATGCTGCAGTTAAGCGCGTGACTAAGAAACTGTTAGGCCCAGCATGTCCATCTTCGGCTGGAGAAAATCTTTGTAGGGGTTTTGAGAACAAAGGCAGGAGGCAGTAAAGCAGAAAGATAGTAGATGACAGTAAGCAAAGGGAAAAGGCAGAGTCAAAGAGAGTGGCAGATTAAAGGAAGCATATTAAAAAACATTGGTAGAGTAGTTTATTTATGCTCTGGGGAGTGGCACACATTCCTGTCACGCATGCACAGGCAAACACACTGGCCTTCATTCAATGTACTACCCCAGTGGGGATACCAGGGAGTCTTTTGTACAAATAGTCCCCCCACCTTCTGTAAGTTCTGTGCTTGTAACTTCCTCTAATCTGTCACTCTCTTTGACTCTGCCTTTTCCCTTTGCTTGCTGTCATCTATCTTTCTGCCTTTCCGATCCATTCTCCTGCCTTTTTTCAAGAAACACTTTCAAAAACATTTCTTCCAGCTGAAGTCAAACATGCTGGGCCTAATTATTTCTTACTTAGGCGCATAATGGCAGCATGACGCATCTGCGCTCATAATTAACAGGAAACTGTCAGAGCGATCGAAGAAGACCAATTCAACATAGTCCCTTATTGATATAAAAACAAATGTACCTTAGTAACAAAGTCACAAAAACTGGGGAAAAAAACATTACTAAACTAGAAATGCACTGTGGCACTGACACCCGGCCAGACTTATGTTAATAAGTGCAACAAACCAGTCACAGGCACTGTCACAATGCATATTTATTTTCTTTCCAATGACTAAACTTTTATTCCTGATGGGAGACCATACTACACAAGTTCAGGTTGACCCCCCCCCCCCCTCCCTCCTTTTTACCCTTTCTCTAATCCTCTGCATAAAGTTGATCATGTGATGTATCACACAATGTAGATCCTTTATTCACTCTGTGTTTCTCTTCTTTAGTTCTTATCACCCCCACCCCCTTCTATTTCTTTCTTCTCTCTCCTGTCCTCTCTTCTTTCTTCTCTGTCTGTCCGTCTCTCTCTCTCTCTCTCTCTCTCTCTCTCTCTCTCTCTCTCTCTCTCTCCATTTCGAGTTTCTGTCATCTGACCTGTTACACACATGGATGCTCCTGCTTTCAGGATGTCCTGAAATGCAGGATTGTTTTTATTGCCTGGAGCCGGCGTCGCCGGATTATGAGAATTTCTAGCTTTCCCCTTTCTAGCTAGGTAGCCTTATGACTTCAAAGCACTAGACAGTCTTGCCTAACAACCCTCAACTTCACATGATTGACTTACATCATCACGCGGTTTTGTTGTGTCTCTTGTGAATAAAATAACGTCAGTACACTTGTTTTGTGCTTGTTTGTTGTATGTTCCAGTGACGTTGCAGTCTGTTTCATGTTGGGTTGGGTTTTTTTGCATCATCCCAGCCTCACTCCTTTGGATTGCAACACATTAATATGCATATGATAGGGAAAGGGGTGAAACTATCCTAACAAGTCTGTTTTTCCTGTCTTTCTCCTCTGCCTGCCTGTCTCTGCTTCTCTTTCTCTCTCCGTCTTTCTCTCTCTGTTTTTCTCTCCCTCTCTCTCTCTCTAGTATACTTGCCAAAGGGGCAATATTCTTGATTACCCTTTTTGTCAAATACCTGGAGTTGCTACCATTTGACAACATTTGAATGTTAGTGCTTGAAAACCCCCCATAAACATCAAGGTCTGCACAGTTACAGTGGAACCTCCCTTATAAGACCTTCAAAAATCATCCAAATTGAGGTCTTATAAGGGAGGCAGTTTTAATACTTACAAAGGAGGGCAATGTCTCAGAGAAGTAGGTCTTATGTGGGAGGGAGTCTTATAATGGGAGATCTTATAAGGGAGGTTCCACTGTATATATATTTCTTACAGAACCGTCCCTGCACTGTGATACACCACCACACAAAATTTGAAGCGATTCTGTTCACTGGTTCATGAGATACAGCTTGGAAATGAAATATATAGCCCAAAAAAGAAAATGTCGGTTTTCAAGGCCAAACTTCAAGTTCTAGGTCAGTACAGTCATGAATATCGAAAGGAACCTTCCTTTTCCAGATGTCTACCCATCTGCCAAATTTGATCAAAATCCGACCAGTAGTTTTGGAGAAAATTGACACACAGACACATGTAGCAAAAACATTACTTGCCCTCTGGCTGGGTAATGAAGCACACACTGGAGTTTCCCACATTTACAGTCATAGAATATTACACAGAGGCAGACAAACAGAACTGAAAACGTTACTCCGTCTAGAGTCTCTGAGTCTGGTGGGGTTTTAAGGTAATAAAATATAAAGATTGCGATTTTGCCTCAGTGTTTTCCCTGAGGAGACCCAGTCTTCAGGAACATCGTCTTACCGCCACACCTCCTGAGAAAGGGGAAATCCCCGCGTTTGCTATTTTTAGCTGTGACGGAACCGAGGTTCGCGGTTGGCGCTTTTCCGCGAACTGCGCACAAAAAGTAGAAAGGAAGTTGGTGTGTAGGTCTAGTTTATGTCGTGTGTGTTGTCCTGTCACAGTGTGTCCTGTAAGTTTTTTTGACCGCCTTTTTTGTCGACACTTTGAAAATCTGCCACATTGTTACCGTAAGCTACATTCCTGTATCTGTGCGTTGCTCATGTCGATCGTGATTTCAGTTTGATGAATTGATGATGATGATCGGCTGGTATGTCCAGTCTACTCATCTTGTGCTCTTCACCTTTGGCTTTGTTCTAAACCGCCCTAAAACATCTAGTTCGGTTCTATGACATTCCTCCCAGCCCTTCCTTGAAAGGGTATTTGACCCAACATATGATGAGAGCTAACTAGTAATTGTAGTTTAAGAGCTCTGTAGTTCGTTTTGCACTCCTGAAACTGAAAGAAACTGAAACTGAATGATCAAGTTGAACGAAGTTAGCCTAGTTCCGTAGGGGGGTGTCTAAACACCGGAAAATGCCGAAAGGTGAATGCCACCATATTGTGAAGCTGAATTATGAAAGCTGAAGATACAGCAGAACTAACATTAGAAAAAAAATTTTTGCTAACAGCGTTGCCAAGTATTGGAATAACCTCTCTGCACAAATCAAGCTTGCACCAAACCTTAACCAGTTTAAAAACCTCCTGGACAAAGACCCTAAATTGACAGAATTGAGATACCAACATGACTGATTGTGTCATCAAAAACCGTCACAGCTGTGCTCAATACTACAAAAACTATATTGAAAGGGCACTTCAGAGGCCGCGAGGCCTAGTTGCCCTCATTACCTGACCTGACCTGACCTAGAGAGCATCGCCTAGCTAGAGAGGCTAAGAGTAACCCAAAGTTGTTGTTTTTACTAGTATGTAAATGAAAAGAACAAAACCGAGAGAACAAATCTCAAAACTTAGGAAAGAGGATGGAACTTTTACCGAAACTGATCAAGATATGGCAAATGTTTTAAACAATTTCTTTGGCAGTGTGTTCACTAACGGAACTACGGATAGTATGCCAGAGTTTTTGTTTGTGGCTCAAGCCACAAACCTATAACTCACTTTGTCGGTCTGTCTGTCCAAAATTGTCGCACATTTTGACAAAATTGTCGCACTTCAAATCGAGGCTACACTTCTGGCCGCTCTTTAAAATGATGTATTTTAAAAGCGTACAAAATAATAAACATGTAATACAGACACGACGAGTATGCGGTGCTTCTTTTGATGAGTATAAGTAGGATACATAGTTTGAAATGTTTTCCAAAAGATATAAAAAGTTACGAAATGGTGCAGAGATAACATTCTGGTTTACAGATTAAAATTATTGAAAAGCCAGGGGAGGTAACTCATGATTGGAGTGGGAAAAATAGACCGCATGCCACAAACTATTGCGATTTCGCGCTTGTTACTAAACATTAATCTTGACAATAATTTAGACAGTTAAAATTAGTAAAGAACAAATGCAAAAAGCACTAGAGACCTTAAAAGTAGATAAATCCCCGGGGCCAGATGAGATTCACCCCAGAGTGCTAAGGGAGTTGGCAACGCAGCTGGCAGGGCCTTTTACATACTTGTTCAATAGATCAGTTAAAGAAGGGAAAATTTCCACGGACTGGAAACAAACGGAAGTAAACTGTAAAACCATTTTTCAAAAAAGGTGATAAGTGTACACCTGGGACGGTATTCACGTTGAGATAGCATGAGACTTAGCATGATGCTAACTTAGAAGCTCTTCCAATGTCCTATAGGATTTAATAGGACTTTTGGAAGAGCTTCTAAGTTAGCATCATGCTAAGTCTCATGCTATCTCGACATGAATACCGTCCCTGGCAACTATCGCCCAGTGAGTCTGACATCAGTGGTATGCAAAAATGTTGAAAGATTCATTCGTGATCATTTAGTAATAAAAGATATTTTAGCCAAAGACCAATTTGGTTTCACAAGGGGTCACACAACTGCTTATGACACTAAATGACTGGGTGGACTCACTGGGCGATGGGGAGCCTGTTGACGCAGTATATCTTGACTTCCAAAAGGCCTTTGACACTGTATCACACCAGCATCTACTATGCAAGTTACAGGCTTATGGGGTGGGGGGGTGGCCTCTTGGCATGGATAAAGGCTTTTGTTTTAGCATATTCCAGATGTGGCCTTACAAAAGATTTATATAGTTTTAGAAAAGTGTCTTTATCAAGATAAGTGAAACTTCTTTTAATAATTCCTAACATCTGGTTTGCCTTGCCCACCACTTTCTGAATGTGAGGATCAAATGATAATTTGTTAATAATGTGTTTACTGTTAATCACTTTGCTATTCGGCAATTTTACTTTCCATTGTATTATACATTTTGTGGTTTTCTGTAGAATGTTTTCATAATTCAGCCGTACCATTCAGTGTTTTGATCATTCCGCCTTCACTATTTGGCATTTTTCGGTATGTTTTGACCATTCTGCATTCAACATTCAGTATTTTTCTGCATTTTCCGGTGTATAGACCTAGTTGGTTCCACTTTCCTTTCTTTTCCAAGCTTGGGTTCCAGCTAATGACTTTAGTCACTGAATCGTCCAGAATCTTAAGCGTGATGATGTTGGCTGCCCATAAGAAGAAGAAGACGTGACTTTCTCCTTCTTCTTCCTCCAGTAATGTCCACCTGCCATTTATCGGCAATTATTGACATATACAGGGGTCAAAGACGAAGATACGCAGCACGGGATGAGATAGGATTTGAGAAATATATTAGATGATAGAAAAGTGTTTGTTGTTTACAATGATATTGAAAGGATTGCAGGACTCTGTACCGTCAGCAGTCCTTCCCTCGTACCATTGTCGAGTGGAACCTGCTCCCGTCTGTGGCAGTGTCATTGATAGCCACAGTGGGTGCCTTCAAAAGCCAGATCTACACCCCCCCCCCCCCCCCCCCCTCTGTTATCTATTACTAGAGTACTAACATGTTTGTGCGTCGGTTGGGTACCCCCTCCCCTTTGGTACTCTATTTCTATCTTTCGGACTTATTGGCCCATTCTCCTGTCTTCAATCCAAAATGTCTTCCAAATTATTTTCTCCTTTCAGGTCCTCTGAAATTTGAATGTGTCAGCTGAATCTCAGTGAAAGCAGTGGGGAGACCAATGAAAATTGAAAACTGGACACATGCAATGTCCCCCCCCCCCCCCCCCCCCCTATGGGGATACCAGGGGGTCTTTTGTATAAATAGTTCCCCCACCTGGAAGTTCTGTGCTTGTAACTTCTAATCTGTCACTCTCTTTGACTCTGCCTTTTCCCTTTGCTTACTGTCATCTATCTTTCTGCTTTACCGGTCCATTCACCTGCCTTTTTTCACAAAACACTTTCAAAAAGATTTCCTCCAGCCGAAGTCGGACTTGCTGGGCCTAACTATTTCTTAGTTAGGCGCGTAACGGCAGCATGACGCATCTACGCTCATAATTGACAGGAAACAGCGATTAAAGAAGAAGAAGAATGTATACATAATGTGACCCATTATGACCATATCGTCTGAGAGTGCAGAAGAAGAAAATGCCTAATAATTGGATGCGGTCTAGCTGTAGTTTGATCTAGAACGCTCCTTCATAGTTGCATAAAGATGCCGAAATGATTGTAGTGGTGTAATTTCGCATGCAACATAAGCACAAATGCAGGTACGCATGCTACACTCACTTAATCTCATTTTTGTCGCATGACAACAACATTCATGTTTTCTTTCTTCTAGGTTTTCTGCACCTTAGTTGTTGGCCCAAAGTAAACATTGTTTGTTTCTGTAGAACCGTATTCATTTTTAGGTTTTCCCCTCATTAATGAGGCTTTATACTGAAAATTCTCTGCCCCTGTCTCGTGCACCGAGATGCGTGCGCCATCTGCATAAGATTATCGTCCTTGCCTGTCATGATGAAGTAGTAGTTTATAGCCACAGAAAATGATCTGCTCCTGACTCGTCACTAGGTGGCATATGCAGTTCAGGTCTAAAATTCTCGCCATTTTGTGTCGGCAAGGAGTACAATAAAGCCCCATTGGCCCATGTTAAACTTTCTTTGTTTCTTTCTGTATTTCAGGTTTTCCACACATGTTAGCCCAGCATAATCACTCTTTGTTTCTTTCTGTAGTTCAGGTTTTCCACACATGTGTTAGCCCAGCATAATCACTCTTTGTTTCTTTCTGTATTTCAGGTTTTCCACACTTGTTAGCCCAGCATAATCACTCTTTGTTTCTTTCTGTATTTCAGGTTTTCCGCACATTCGTTGGCCCAACATAACCATTCTTTGTTTCTTTCTGTAGTTCAGGTTTTCCGCACATTCGTTGGCCCAACATAACTATTCTTTGTTTCTTTCTGTAGTTCAGGTTTTCCGCACATTCGTTGGCCCAACATAACTATTCTTTGTTTCTTTCTGTATTTCAGGTTTTCCACACATGTGTTAGCCCAGCATAACCATTCTTTGTTTCTTTCTGTAGTTCAGGTTTTGTGCACATTCGTTGGCCCAACATAACCACTCTTTGTTTCTTTCTGTATTTCAGGTTTTCCACACATGTGTTAGCCCAGCATAACCATTCTTTGTTTCTTTCTGTAGTTCAGGTTTTGTGCACATTCGTTAGCCCAACATAATCACTCTTTGTTTCTTTCTGTATTTCAGGTTTTCCACACATGTGTTAGCCCAACATAACCACTCTTTGTTTCTTTCTGTATTTCAGGTTTTCTGCACATTCGTTAGCCCAACATAATCACACTTTGTTTCTTTCTGTAGTTCAGGTTTTGTGCACATTCGTTGGCCCAACATAACCACTCTTTGTTTCTTTCTGTAGTTCAGGTTTTCCACACATTGGTTTGACCAACATAACCATTCTTTGTTTCTTTCTGTAGTTCAGGTTTTCCGCACATTCGTTGGCCCAACATAACCACTCTTTGTTTCTTTCTGTAGTTCAGGTTTTCTGCACATTCGTTGGCCCAACATAACTATTCTTTGTTTCTTTCTGTAGTTCAGGTTTTCAACACATTGGTTAGACCAACATAACTATTCTTTGTTTCTTTGTGTATTTCAGTTTCACCTAAAATATACATTCTTTTTTTCTTTCTCTATTTCAGGTTTTCCGCACATTGGTTAGCCCAACATAACTATTCTTTATTTGTTTCTCTGTTTCAGGTTTTCCACTCATTAAATATTCTTTGTTTCTTTCTGTATTTCAGGTTTTCCATGCATTGGTTAGCCCAACATAACCATTCTTTGTTTCTTTCTGTATTTCAGGTTTTCCGCACATTGGTTAGCCCATCTTAAATATTCTTTGTTTCTGTCACTGTTTCAGGTTTTCCGTGCGTTAGTGAGCCGACTAGAAGATTTAGCACAGCCCGGTCGATCCAAAGTCAACAAGTCTGCCACAGCCTCCGCCACAACCACCGTCCCCGCCGCCCCGACCTCTGACCCCAGCAATGAGTGGCTGGACGGCACCAACGCCCTGAAAACTGAAAAGGTATGATAACAATGTTGATTAGAGTCACCGCTCCGCTCGTAATCTAACATGTTTGCGAGTGCGCTGTTTTGAGCCCAGCTCCATTCGCGGTGTTGTGTCATTGGTAAAGATACTTTACTCCTATTTCCTGGTGCTTCGGATGAGACCTTAAACCGAAGTCCCTTGTGTGAATGCACGCACGTTAAAGCCCGTTCCACTATTAGGTAGGAATAGGCTGTGTTGTGCCGGTGGAATGGATGACACGAAACTCACAGAGCAGTCTAAACGAAAACTTTGGGCGTAGGGCAGGATAAAAATCCCTAATCAGAAAGAAGAAAAAAAAGAAAAACCTTTTTTTTTCTTTTAAAACTTGAACAAATAAAAGCACCAACATTGTAGTAGTGACAGCGGCAATTTCAGTTTCACGTACCACTGATGAGGTCATCAAATGAAGGGGAGTAACTCTGAGATATAGCTTTTTCTTTTTAAACTGTCAGGAGGGTCAACTTTATTTCCCCAGATCATTTGTGAGGTGCATGGGAAAAACCTACAGAAGTCACTCAGAATGTTTTGAGCAATAGCCAAAAATAGTCAACAACCCACAAAATATCAATTTTCTATTTTAGGCATATTTAGGTCTATTTTTATGCATTCTACCAGTATCCACAACATGAAAGACAATTTTGAATTAATTCTTTGTTTATTTGATTGTTTTCTAAATCAAGTCAATAGAAACAAAGAGGCAAAATTGTATCTTCTTTGCCCGATTTCTGCAAATGATCTATTTTGAATGCCAAGCTTCACAAGTAATTATAAAATAAGAACTAGACCAGATAACTCAAATAGTTCCCCACCTTCTGGAAGTTTTGTGCTTGCAACTTCTTCTAATCTGTCACTCTTTGACTCTGCCTTTTACCTTTGTTTACTGTCATCTGCTATCTTTCTGCCTTACCTGGTCCATTCACCTGCATTTGTTCTAGAAACTCTTACAAAGTCATTCTACAGCAGAAGACGAACATGCTGGGCCTGACTATTTCTTTGTTAGGCGTATAACAGCAGGATGACACATCTGCGCTCATCTGACAGGAAACTGTCTGAACAATCAACGAAGGAGAAGGATACATTTTATTTGCTTGAGAAGAAAAATTTAATGTTTGTACATAATTTGAAAGCAGCTGTTATAGATTTTCTTCTTCATGTTGCAGCAAAGACAAGCGGTTTTAGAGAAAATGCCAAAGAACAAGAAAAAGAAAGGTAAGTGTGTTATTTAACACACATATATATATATGTGAGAGGGCGAAGTGAGAATGTTTAGAATGTTGTGCACGTGCAAGTGAATGAATTCGGAATGATGGGAATGAACTCTGAGCGATCGGAAGTGTAATTGTGGAGAGCATGCGTGAGAAAGCACAGTCAGGCCCCGACTCCCAACAGAGAAAGTCAGATTTGATGTGATTGCGAATAAAGAGCAAAGCAAGCCGTCTCTTGGTCTTCGTGTGCTCGGTCATGTGCGAACTGCTCTCAACAACACTACATATATATATATATATATATATATATATATATATATATATATATATATATATATATATATATATATAATGATGACTGGTTTTGCGTTAACTGGTTTTGTTTCTGAGGTTCACAAATAAAGACATTGGACACAGAAAAGCTTTATCAAAGCAAACTATTCTGCATTTCAAATGCACTAACTTTTCAGTCCTTCAGAGTAGGGGTAGGAGCTGGCTATTCACTGAGATTTTTCTTTCATGCTATATATATATATATATATAGTCCCATATATGCTATTATTTCATCTATAGGCCGTGTACACACATAAGCGGATATTCCATGCGGAAACCCGTGCTCAATCCATAAATAAGTGAACTAAGAAGGGAAAAGATTTGCGCACGTGTCTGAATTTCCCCCTATATGCGTAAACTTTTATCCTTCTTTCTTCCACTTATTTAGGGTTTTCCGTACGGAACTTACGCATCTAATGTGAACCCGGCCATACTATGTCCAGAAATGAGAACATTTTATATGTTTTACATTTTATGTTTTATAAAAAAATCTTAAACAGGCACTTGACTTTGGTTGGGTAAGATTCAGACGTGGAAAGGAAAGGGATGTTACATGATTATTGATTCATTGCCTTTGTAGCTGTAAACATTTAACCTTTTTTTTAAAAACTAAATCTATTCATTGCACATCACACTATCACTGTGATAATGGGTTCAATCTTTTTCTTGCTTTCAACTTTACTTTCTCTTAAGACATACCTACAGTCTTGAGCATTTGATTAAACTAACATAGAAAATAAATTGATGTATACTTTTTGGTCATGCTGGAAACTGATTTCAATGCTGCCAGCAGCCCCTCCACTTTCTGATGCCTTAATTGTCATTTTCCCAAGGTTTTCAGAGGATTGGACCTCAAACAATTCTGATGCCTGCCTATTTCGTTTCAGCTAAGGTTCCTCAGCCTATAGTGCGTGCTGCCTCCACCGAGTCAAGCAGCAGCGATTCAGATTCCGGTGTGGAGGAATTGCCACCAGCCAAAAGCAGCGCCTCTAATGCAGAGCTTAAGGAGCAGGCTAAAGCGAAGCAGCCTCCGGGCAAAGCCAAGACCAACGTAGTGCGAGTAAAAGCGTCTGAACCTGACCCTAACACCGATGTCTTGGCGCAGAGATCTGGGTTTACGCAAGTTGGCGCTGCTCCTAAAAAGGTGAGCCGTTGGAGTTAACCCTTTCAACGCCAGCCATTTTTCAGCTAAGACTTACCTGGGTAGAGAACAGTTTCTGTCTGCAATATTGGGGATTCCTCTGTGACATGCATAAAATAGGGTCTATCTTTACCTCCCAAAATTAATGCCCCGAAAGGCCAAAGAGGGCGTAAAACATTATTTTCCCCCCCTCCAAAAATTAAGAACATAAGGTCACTGGATACCAGACCCTCATTTGATGCCTTTCAGTGACATGCGTGTTAAATCATTGTGGTGCCAAGAGGCGACAGTAGCGATGAAAGGGTTAAGCTGTGTACAAAGTCCTTAACTCTTCTACTACCAAGTATTACTTAGACTGTTTACCGTTGCGCACCAAGTAATTTTTGCCGCTGCACTGATTTTCGCACACACTCATTTTAAAAATTAATTTAAAAAAATACTCGCTCGAATCATCACTAAATTTACCTGTGTCGATCTGCTGCTGCAAACCCAAGATCGTTTCAACACTTTCGATGCTCTTTTTGATTCGCCTAAGTTCCGATTCTGCCACTTTTTCCACAGTAAATGCTTCGTCGGCACTATCGCCATCTTGTAGAGGTTCACGCCAAAAGTTGTCAGTTTCCATCGTCGAAAACGCGACGAAAATCGATTGAAAATTACAAAATTTAGCCTACAAATGAAGATGGCGGAAGGTTGTGCTTTCCCTGAGTGAACTGTGCATGTCACAGAAGTAAAGGATGTGATGTCACTTGACATAAATAGCGCAAAGGGGGACACCGGGGAATCCCTAGTATCTGGCGGTCAAACCCGCCCGTGGCTAGCAACGGAATACGATAAGCCGACAGTAGTAGAAGAGTTAAATTTATATATATATGTTTTTTTATTTTTTTTTTAGGAATAAAATGCAGTAGAGTCAGACATTTGTTGTGTTTTTTAAGTGGATAAATGGATTGTTGATGACTGATTGGTTGGAATAGACAATTTTCGGAAAAAACTAAGGGAGAGCACTTTGTGAAAATTAGAGTTGTTTACCTCCATTACTCAGTCAAATACCATAGCAACAATGGCATCGAAGCTTGAAACCGCAGGATGCGAGTCAGCAACTTGCAAACATTTTTTTAAGAAAAATTAGGGGTGGCCAGTTTGCAAAATGTGATTTAAAAATATAAATGATGCATGGTGTTCTAAGTGCTGTATGTCTGCTCAAACTTATGAGTCGATAGGCTACGAGAGCTGATGGTAGAGTGACTTCCTCCGTTTGACCGATTGAATTAGGCAAGATCACTCCCACACACCATGAAATTACTCCCCTTAATTTCCGAACAATTCCTATTGTGGGCTTTGGCTTCTGGTTCCGGTTCTGTATGATGTAGCAGACGCCATTTGTTCATTTAGCTCACAGCTTTATTTAGTTGCTGTAAGCACTGCTGTTCATTTGAAATAATAGTAACAACAACAAAATCTATTTAGAATATCGTTTGGGAACATATATCCAATCATGCCTTTATTGGATATTGCCCAATGTCTTTGTTTATTATAATTGTAAAGAAAATATATGCCATAAATCTGTTACAAATAATGTCTATGTTTTGTTAATACACATTGTTTTTTGGTGGTTGTTTTTTTATATGGTATTTTTTATGCTGGTGGAGGGGGCATTTCCCTAGATCCCTCTAAAAGTTCTGTAATAGCTCCGAATGTGACTGTTTGAACGTGACTGTTATTCATAGGTTAAAGACCCCCCACGTCACGCGTCACATTCCCTGTTATGCTAAGAAGATTTCATATCAGTTTGATCAAAGAAACCACAAACACCACTAACTGTGTATACTTTTTGTGAAAAGAATAAAATAAAAGTAAAAGATTGTGCTGGTTTACTTTTTGTCCCAATGGGGGACAGACAGTGTATGAGCATGGTACATAGAGAGATCTCTTTCGAATTATGGAATTCTTGTCAGTATGTATATCTGCTAACAAACACTATCTTGTGGATCAACCCCAACAGGAAGACATTTCTAATAAAAGAATGGTGTCTTCTCTGCACTAGGCCGAAAAGTCCACAATTTAAGCAAACCAGCACAAGGTGAAAAGAAAAATGAAGAACATTTTGGGTAAAATAGATAGTTTTTAAAATGCGGAAATTGCTATTTGAAAAATTTAATACATGTGGGTAGAAAGAGCCAACCACTGAGGTGATCCTCTAATTAAAGGGATGCAAGTAAACCTTGTAGTGTAGCTACTCCCTGAACCCAACATGTAAAGAACTGGAAAGTCAGTGCATAAAGAGTTGGCAGTGGATCCAATATTTCTTACCAGCTTTAAGAGGGAAAACGTGTGAAAACCGTGATTTTGACACGTGATGTGGGTCTTTAACTTGTTTGTTCTTTGCATCATGTCAGAATGTTGTAAAAAAGTTAACATTTTCTGTTTACAGAGCCAGCCTAACGGAATGGGTCTGGACACCTTTAGTCCTGGTAAGTGTCCTTTGTATGGTAGAAAGCCAAGGCTAAGGCTAGAGAAAGGTGTGTGTGTGCGCGTGCATCATGCATGTTGGTGTGAGTGTACAAATGTGTTTGAATTGAGAAAGATGGCTTAATGTACAATTTGTTTCTTCTTTTTTCCCCCAACAGAGGGAGGAGTCTTGTTTGTGTTATTTGTTTATGCAGTGGAACCTCCCTTATAAGACCTAAAATCGCCTAAAGTCTTTATCCTTGTGAAATAAAGTTGTCCAGTGTCCCATTATAAGACTCCCTCCCACATAAGACCTACTTCCCTGATACATTGTCCTTTGTAAGCATTAAAATTACCTCCCTTATAAGACCTCACTTTGGATGGTTTTTGAAGGTCTTATAAGGGAGGTTCCTCTGTAAAAAGAAACATCAACAGGTTTAGATCAGCTTTGTGGATAGTGAGGGTATCCCCAGACCTGCCTACCATTACGGATTTTCCGTAGTTGCTACGGAATTTGACTATGAACTTCGGAACTACGGCTGATAACCAAATTCTACGATTTTCTGTTACCGCAAAGTACGTTTTCTAGCACGGTTCGTTTGAGGTCCGCTTGCCTCTATGTAGGTTCGTCTGAAGTTCGTATAGGCGCGCGGCAAGTAGGGCTCTCGCACATGTGCTGTCCGACATTAGCGTGACCAAAATGGCGGCGAGAGAAAGCCTTCAGTCGGGTGACTGATTCAGTTTGCGGAAAAAAATATCAAGAAAGATCGAAGAAGAAGTGAATCAATATCTTCTCAAGCATACCGTGCACAATACACAGAAAGTTTTCTGTAGTGCGGATAGGCAGAACGCGAGATCGCTTGCACCGTGTGCCGATGTGATTTCTCATGTTGGGGGCCACGGGGGACTCGATGATTGACAGCGGCATGTTGAATCAAACAACACGCATCGCAATCGGCGTTAGCTGCACCGAAAAACACCCAGAACATTAAACATTTCTTCGCTACAAACAATGAAACCGAGCTGGGTGTCAAAGACTTGACTCGGGCAGAGACGAAGCTTGTTGTTGAAGTGTCGATCACTCGCATGGCCACGGTGTTCGGCCAGACACACGGAGGTATTCGAAGTGAAACTAAAGTAGGCCAGATGTTTTCCCATTCATTCTCTCTCTCTCTCTCTCTCTCTCTCTCTCTCTCTCTCTCTCTCTCTCTCTCTCTCTCTCTCTCTCTCTCTCTCTCTCTCTCTCTCTCTCTCTCTCTCCAGCTCTCTCTCTCTGATTTACTGTTGGTCTTTTTCTTTGTTTTTGTTTTGTTTGTTGCTGTTGTATTATTTTTATATTCATGACTGTCTCTCCTATAGATCAAATATCATTTCTTTCTGTACCCCCTCCCTACCTTCCCTCTCTGTGTTTCTCTTTTATCTCCATACCCCCCCTCCCCCTTTCTGTTTTTTCTCTCCCACTCACTTAGGTGTGTGATACTACTCAGTACTGATACAGTGATAGTCACATTTTTTAAATAAAAATAAATTAACAATGCATTCATACTGATGCATACTTTAAATATAAATATAATATTATCTATTTTATTCTTGTTTCTCTGACTTCGGACCTGACAGAAATAGTGCCATAAAAATCAAATTGTTGATTGTGGGCACTTAACCGGAAGAAGGAGAACACACAGACACACACACACACAGTGACACACACACATGCAATGAATGACATGTACACAGTGACACAAAGAGACACACAGTGACAGTGATACACACAATAGCACACAAGCGTTGGGTCATAAAAAAATACTGCAAACTTCATATTCAGTTTCTTAATGCATGCAAAGCAAAATGTTATGGTTATGCTTTGCATATGAAGTGATTTCGCGCCGCGCGACATGACTACTGAAAAACCTCAAAACTACTGAAAATTGAACACTTTCTGAGTTAAAACTACTGACAAGCATTTTAGGGGTAGGCAGCTCTGTATCCCCTAAAGAATTTTATAATTTTTCTTTTCACTTAGCCCTATATTCAGCTTTATGGATAGTGAGGGTATCACCTAAAGAATTTTATAATTTTTATTTTCACTTAGCCCTATATTCATGGAATTAAAAAAAAAAGAAACTATATTCTACAATTCATTGTATGCCTTTGTCCTGACATCCCAGCTATTTGTTTGTTTGTTTTCATTGGTTATCGTTCTCTTTTTAGCCCTCTTTTTCTTGACGCTCTGTGCTCTCAGTCACTTCAGAAATCTTAAGCCAAGGGACGTCAGTCACTCCGTACAAAAGATGGGGTAATTTAAATAAAATCTCTCTCTCTCTCTCTCTCTCTCTCTCTCTCTCTCTCTCTCTCTCTCTCTCTCTCTCTCTCTCTCTCTCTCTCTCTCTCTCTCTCTCTCTCTCTCTCTCTCTCTCTCTCTCTCTCTCTCTCTCTCTCTCTCTCTCTCTCTCTCTCTCTCTCTCTCTCTCTCTCTCTCTCTCTCTCTCTCTCTCTCTCTCTCTCTCTCTCTCTCTCTCTCTCTCTCTCTCTCTCTCTCTCTCTCTCTCTCTCTCTCTCTCTCTCTCTCTCTCTCTCTCTCTCTCTCTCTCTCTCTCTCTCTCTCTCTCTCTCTTTCTTCTTCTTCTTCTTCTTCTTCTTCTTATGCGTTCCCATGCCAAAAGGCCATAATGGGTAAAGTGTGTATGTGTCTGTGTCCGCAAATCAGGAAAATGACGAAGTCGGTCACTAAATTAAAAAAAATCATATCTTTCAAACCAATTGACCCAGTAGCCATGTTCAACCTTCTACCGGGCTCTTAATCTATCGCGAAAGCGAGGCTGAAGCGCTCATGTGACTGCTACATGATAGAAACAAAATGGAAGCGCCCATACCGGCCACGTGGAATCCGTACGTTCCCAAACGTTCTAGGATTTTCCAATCTGTATTTTTTTCAGAGTGTTCCCGTACGTTCGGAGTGAAAGAGTTAAAACATCTGTTTTTTGTTTCTAGTTGCAGATGATGGTTTTAAGAAGGTGACCAAATCGAAGAACCATTCACAGGCAGCTAATGGCTCCAAGCTGCCGCCGGTGGACATCTATTGGCCGTTAGAAGACTTTCAGTTTAGGCGGGCCTGTAAATCGTAAGTATGGAGAATGGACTGTGTGCTCAACTGTAGAAGGAATGTTGGTGTTTTAGTCAAAGACAGGAATTATTTATCTTTTTGCGTAAGAAGACTGACTTTGAAACAATTAGGGAGCGTTTGCACTGTCTTTTTAATGCTGCTGCCAAAGGGATTGGTTTGCCTTTTGGGACCTTCCCCAATGCCACCTGTCCTCAAATAATTTTGGCAAAGAGAGTGAGGATTTATCCTGGGCAAGACTTCTACTATAAAAAAAATCTATCCCAGTCGCCCAGAATAGCACTTGCTCCCTATGCTATCTCAGGCAGTGGTAGCCGGAAATGACAGTTGCATATTGTTACTGTGTGAGAGAACCTGATGTGTCTTGTTTCTGTGACACTTTCCTTTGAATTGTAGCAATCCATCCATACTTTTAATGCTCTGTTTTTCTTTTCTTTCCTCTTTTCCATCAACAGGTGTTTTGTAAAGACTGGAGAGGGTTACAAGGGCTACAACTTCATTGCCTCCATGAACCACAAGTGTGAAAAGGATGTGTTGATCATCCGACGTAAAGACAATGTTTCCTTGAACTGGATCAAGATACGACCCTTCCCTGCATTATTCAACAATCAATTCAGTGAATTTAAGGTATTTTATCCCTTTACATAATAAACTATGCGTAATTGTGAGATAGTATTGATGAACTATTATAGGTTGATCCAGATGTTGTTAAATCCTTGTTTTCAAAACTGAATGTCAGGAAGGCGGCAGGCCCAGATGCCCTGCATGGTAAACTGTTGAAGACTTGCGCTTCTGAACTGTGTGGTGTCTTTAGTTCTAATAATAATAATGGGAATTTATATAGCGCTCTTTCTCACATGAGCTCAGTGCGCTTTACATTGATAACAAGAACATTAAAGGCAAACAAATAATTAATCATTAGAAAGTAAAATAAGCACGATGCTTGCACTCAACGTTCTCTTACTTCCTCACACATACACACACGCGCGCGCGCGCGCGCGCGCACACACATACACACACATACATGCACGCACACACTCACACACAATTAATTATACAAGAGTAAAATAGTTACAATATGGGCATTCTAAGAAGAAACATAGACCACATTCACATTCTCAATCACGTTTGGATACAATACTGCAACTTGAAATAAAGTCATACTGCCATCGACATACCGATTACATGACTAATTATAATAGACAAATTTTGCAAGAACAAAAATACCCTTCTACCTCATTTACAAACATTTAAAGTTTACAAGACGTGGACATTCTACATACAAGATACGAATTATAAAATAATTGTAAACTGGTCTCTCAAAACCTGCACTGTCCCCAAACTTTGGAAAAACTCTACCATTTGCCCTGTGCCCAAGAAAAAGAACCGCGTTGCTCTGAATGACTATCGCCCTGTGGCCCTAACCTCTATAGTTATGAAGTGTTTGAGAGAATTGTCCTATGGCATCTTTTAACCTTTACCAGCCAGCATTCAGACCCCCTTCAGTTTGCTTATAAGTCACACAGGAGCATTGATGATGCGATCCTAACCCTGCTTCACAACTCTTTTATTCATTTAAATTATTCAAAGTCTTTCGTTCGTATTCTTTTTATCGACTTTTCCTCTGCCTTTAACACTATTCAGCCACACCTTTTAGCTCTGAAGTTGTTAGACCTTCATGTTGATCCTAAATTGACCCTCTGGCTCGTTAACTTTCTTCTCAATAGAAGCCAGTCAGTCCGCTATCAGTCAGTGCTCTCCTCTCCACTCTCTACTTCAACTGGTGCGCCTCAGGGTACTGTTCTCTCTCCTGTTCTTTTTACCTTGTATACCAACAACTGTAGAGGTACTGAGAATGTTCCTATCATAAAATATTCAGACGATTCGGCCATGCAAGACCTTTCAAATTCTGATTCTCACTACTTTAGTCAAGTTGCGAAATTCTGTCTGTGGTGTAAAGAAAACTATCTGGACCTCAATGTGCTCAAAACAAAAGAAATGTTAATAGACTTTAGGAAAGATCCACCCCCTGTGCCAAATGTAGAAATTGATGGTGAAACGGTGGAAAGAGTATCATAATACAAATACTTAGGTACCATTTTGGACGACAAACTGACTTTCGACAAGAACACACAGAACATACATAAGAAATGTCAATCAAGATTGTTTATTTTGCACAGACTGAGAAATATTGGTATTAATTCAAACATTTTGCATACATACTATAGTAGCTGCATTGAGTCTGTGCTTACTGTTTCCTTTACGTGTTGGTTTGGAAGTCTGTGTTTGAAAAACAAGCGTGTGGTGAATGTGTGGTAAAGTTGTTGGAAAGAGAGAGATGGGTTTGAATGAGATGTACGAAAGACGAACCAAGCATAAAGCCTGGAAGATTGTAAATGACACCTCCCATGTTTTGAACAAACATTGCGAACTATTACCTTCTGGACGTCGCTACAAAACTTTTAAAGTCAACTCCAGGGCACAGAAATCCTTCATCCCCAGATCCATCCACCTCCTAAACTCATGATCCTTTTAGGTTTTAAATGTGTGTTCATTGTGTTTAAAGTAACTATGCATGCTTATCCTTAGATGTGTATGTATCCACATATAATGTGTATCTTTAAGCGTGTATTATGTGTAACTTTTGCTCCTATTCATGCATGCTGAATGTGGATGTCCTTGTTATTCTGGCACCTGAACAAAATTTCTCCTTGGGAGATAATAAAGTGAATTTGATTTGATTTGATTCATATATAATGTCAACAGTTTGCTTGTTCAGTCTCAGAATAGAGAGTTGTAATAGTGTGCTGCTGTTTTAAAAGAAAGCATCCATAGGATTTACTTTGAGGATGAATGGCTTTATAGGTAATGATCTGCTAAAAAACAAAAGAAAGAAAAAGAGGCGGAAAGGTGAAAGGACCTATCACACAAGGAATAAATGACAGATATGCAGTTCTTGTAGACGCCCTTTCAAGGCGTTTACCATATACAGAAGTCAAAATAAATCTATTTTAACCCTTTCACCGCCAACGTCGCATTTTTTGCATCACAATGATTTAAGCACCCATGTCGTTAAAACCCTTGAAATCAGGGTCTGTTAGTCAATGATATTGTGTTCCTAAATATGGGGAGTAAGGATTGACCCTATTCTAAATGTGTCGCAGAGAATCAGACAAAATCTTTTCTGTAGCCAAGTAAGCTTAATGGAAACGTTTGGCTCAAAGATGGCTAGCGGTGAAAGGGTTAAAAAGAAAGCATAGAGAGTCAATTCAAATTCAAATTCAAAATCACTTTATTATCTCTGAAGGAGAAATTTCGTTCAGGTACCTGAATAACAGAGGTATCGACGTTCATCATGCATGACTATAAGCACATTTTGACTTAAGTTAAACAAGTCACGTTTTTGACTATTACAAAGATGCATACGGACATAGACATTTAGCATGTACATAATACATATTTTAAGGTTAAACATAATACAAGTTTAAAAATACACATTACAGGTGGATACATACCAGTCTAAGGATAAGCAAGCACATGAGGTGATTTCTTTCAGCACGATGGGCACATTTAAATTAAAAGGATCATGAGTTTAGGAGGTGGATGGGTCAGTCCTTTGTCAATCGATCAATCATCTGTGTTATCCGTATGAACTTATGCAAATATACAAGATTCTTATTAGCCAATGCATCAGTGTACAAAGGAAATCATTTTGGTTTTGCACAAACACGCAAACAAAGCATGCACATAGATGGACAACCAATATAAAATATATGGTAAAAAAATCCAGGTTATTATATATCAGGGTTCATAGCAGTTGGGAAGGTTTGGAGAAAATAGACTTCATTTTCAAGGCCCATGAAAGTTTGGGAAAAATGAAAAACCAAGAGTAGTGTCTTTGAAAGTTTGTGAATTTTGATCTACTGTCAAATCTTCATCAATCTGCCCCCCAAATCGCCTAGGACCATAATTTTGAATCATCGTGCCAAGAATGTTTTTTATAATTATGAAATAAAATGAATACTTTGCATACGATCAGTGCGACTTACTTTCGATTTTTAACCGGAATTGACGCGAGTTGCTTCCCTTTAAAGTTTAAAGACATCTGGGTCTTTACGCGTACCGCGCAAAATGCTGGGCAAATGTGTCTTCAGTGAGCTTTGGCTCGAAAATTCTGCAGATAAAGTATGGCTGCCAAAGGATGCAACCAACAAGCGCTCAGCATATTGTGCGGCTTGCCGAAAAACCTTCGATGTGGGATCAATGGGTGAAGGAGGAGTCATCAGCCATAGTAAAATGGGTTTTGAAAACCCTACGGTTGGGCTTTGAAAGTTTGGGAAAATTAGGATCCTGTTTGGCTATGAACCCTGATATATGTATCTCTCGCTCGCATCCTCTCTCATTCTCGGACACCCACCCACACCCACATACACAATATTGTTCTTGTACAAGTACAGGGTATTATATACAAGGAAATGTTCATTTCTTTCTCTGAATGTATTTCCTAGATCTGGTTGCATTGTCACTGCTTTTGTTCTTGCAGGGCTGCCTACCATCCATCTTAAGGGGTATTTGTCCCTGGAAACAGTTAAAAGAGGCTGGAATCTTGGAATCCACTTTTCTGTTTAGCATCCCTAGAAGCTGAGCAGAATCAACATTTTGTAGAGGGGTCACTTGTCTTGTTAACTGACCTTAGTTTTGAACACAGGAACGCCCCAAACAACAATTTGAAATGTTCTTAACAGACATGCTACACGTAGGTTACTAAACACCAAAGGATCTTGAATATAGAAGTAAGTTGGCACTGAAAACCAACAATTAGTATCCAGTTGCAGAAATTTTACTAAATCACGAAGTATATTTCATGACGCCTGACATTGCGATGTGTGTCCTGGAAATAAGTCTGTCCCTGGTTTTTAAGCAGTTTGTCCCTGAAAACTGCAGCCCTGAATGTTTCACCTACAATCTGGTACAATCTACAAGCACCACACATCTGGAACAATCTCCCTTTCTCTCTCCGCAGCTCTCCATCTCTTGTCTTCTTTCAAAACTGGCCTGAAGACACATCTTTTCAGAAAATATCTCTGTTAATTTCTGTCTGTCCATCCACTGTCAGTCAACCCTGTAAAGAGTTTTATTTTAATTTTAAATAATTCGTGTTTTATGTAGGTATTTTAAATGTGAGTTATGTGATAAAGTGATTTTTTGTTGTAAATAATTTTAAGTACATGTATTTTGAATATCTTTTGTGTAAACTT
>JAGGCT020001144.1:0-2500 GCA_017654935.2 Phymorhynchus buccinoides
GAGAGAGAGAGAGAGAGAGAGAGAGAGAGAGAGAGAGAGAGAGAGAGAGAGAGAGAGAGAGAGAGAGAGAGAGAGAGAGAGAGAGAGAGACAGACTTAGATATATATAGTTTTACATCAGTTTAAAGAGGCAATGCTATGGCATAGCAGGCACCTTTCTAGAATGGGTTAACCAGTGACATAATTATAAGCCTTTTACTACTTGCCTTATATGCAAATTCCTTGATGTTGACTAACTCTACTTTTAAGTTGCGATGGAGGAAGCCAAGGGTCTTACTGACTTTGCTGCGCACATTTGAGATGTGGGTGTCCCATCTAAGGTCTTGTGATATTGTAAAGCCCAGACATTTATTTTCATCTCTATCCAATCCAGGTCCTGGCCATATAGTTGGTAGTTCTTTATCAGGGGATTTTTCTTCCTGATCACATGGAGGCTCTTGCATTTGTCGGGATGGAAGGACATCCATTTGTTTTCCCATGATGCTAATTCATTTAGGTCTGGTTGGAGATCATTGAGGTCTCTGGGAGGGTCCACAGCTCGGTGACAGAGTCGTCCACAAAGAGAAAGGAAGTTGGAAGATAGTTGCCTCGAAAGACCATTGATGCCAACAGGAAAAGGGTCGGCCCAAGCACAGATCCTTGGGGGACTCCTGATTCTACAGGGATAGCTTCGGATGCAGCTCAATCAACAACTATTGTTTCCTGCCTGCCTGCAAGGAAGCTCTCAATTAATCTATTGACTGAACTTCTGATCCCATAGTGGCGAAATTATTCATAAGGAGATAGTGATAAATCTTATCAAAGGCCTTTTTAAAATCCACGACTAGGACGTTGGTCCTTCCAGATAAAAATTTAAAAATAAGCGACAAAAATGTGCTTGATAGTGGTGGTGAGAAATACTGGGTCACCAACTCACTCACACACACACACACCACAACTCGCATACACACACAACACAACTCACACACACACGCACGCGCACACACAGAGGCGCGTGAAGGTCGAGAGGGTATACAGTCGTATATTGTAAAGACAAACAATTTATCATGTGTGTGTGTGTGTCACTGACTGAGTCAGTTGTGTCTGACTATAACCTTTTCATAGCAGATAAAGCGACTGCTATTCTACTTTTACAGGGCTGGACTGAAATTTGTTTTCATTGGTGGTAGGTGATAGAAGCTGTGAAGCAGTGACCGACACCTAGGCATCTATATATATATTTTTTTTTAAAACAATGTATCGTGTGTGTGTCACAGTGTGTGTGTGTGTGTGTGTGTGTGTGTGTGTGTGTGTGTGTGTGTGTGTGTGTGTCACTGACTGAGTCAGCTGACTATGACTTTCACATAGCAGATAAAGCTACTGTTATTCTACTTAGAACTACAGGGCTGGACTGAAATTTGTTTTCAGTGGTGGTAGGTGATAGAAGCTGTAAAACGGTGACAGACACCTAGGCATCCATTGTTTCAGAAGGCGTAAAATCTCTATTTTTCTCTCTCTCTAGGCATCCATAAAATAAGTTTTTTAAAAAGGACCTAGAATACTACCTTGAGGAACACTACTGCTAACATGTGCAGCCTACAGACTGATTTCACATCTTTACTATTACAATACTGAGTTCTGTTACATGAAAAGTCTTCTATCCATATTAAGTAAATTGTTGTGGATTCCATAACCATGTCATTTAATTGTATGTTGTAGGCCTACTTACAACAGTTGTGTTGTAATGGAAAGAGTGACTTGTTTTGGGCTTAAAAGCTGATTAAGTTCTTTTAAAACATTATTTATTATTTATTTTGTTATTATTTGTTTTTAAATAAATAGATCTAGCGCAGGCCAAACAATGTCTTAGCGTGTACTATTTCACTTCTGAGTACTGGGTGCACTGTCCCAGGTTGTTGGGGTGATGGCTTATGCACAGTTTCTTATTTCAAGCACTGGGAGAGGGGTGGAAGTAAAGTACATTTTCTTACTACACATTTCATAATTTGCACACCATTTCAACGCCCCAGGAGAAATATCAGTATGCAGTACACTTTCTTGTTACAAACTTGCTGTTTGTATACCCTTTGAAAATCCAAAATAACCCTCTTTTTAAAAAAAAAGCGTGAATAGCAAATTTCTCCTTTACATCCTGCAGTCCTAAAGATTACAGGCACATGGGAGGGAACATGAGAATCAGTGAATAATTTACATCATTGGTAGTGCAACATACTGGGAATGAGATTGAATCATACAAATTATTTTTAAATGTTGTCTGAAATTGAGAGGATTTGTGGGGATACCCGGATAGTGTTGGTTAAAATAATGTGAATACGTCTTACTTTGTTGTGTCAGTGTATTTGTATTTAATGCTGTTATAAAGCAAAGTACATCTGTGCATGCGCATTAATTTTGAATAAAATCATACCAGCCCCGAAAGTCTCAAAACCTTTTCGTACGAACCTCCCCCCTTCCTCACTACTAGGCAAACGTGTTTTGAATAGGCAAACGTGTATGTAATT
>JAGGCT020001144.1:7500-22500 GCA_017654935.2 Phymorhynchus buccinoides
ACATCCGTCATATTTTTTTTGACAGTTTGATTTCTTTTTTGAGAACAGGAGAACAGAGAGAGAGAGAGAGAGAGAGAGAGAGAGAGAGAGAGAGAGAGAGAGAGAGAGAGAGAGAGAGAGAGAGAGAGAGAGAGTGTGTGTGTGTGTGTGTGTGTGTATGTGCGTGCGCGCGCGCGTGCACGTGTCAGCGTGCATACGTGTGTGTGTGTGTGTGTGTATGAGAGAGTGTGTGTTCATGTGTGTTTTGTATATGCGTTGTATCTGTAAGGCGCTTTGAGCTGTTGTCAGGATACTGCGCCATATAAATGTTATTAATTATTATTATTAAATGTGTGAATGTATATGCATGTATGGTGTGTGTGTGTATGGCCGCGCACGTGTGTGTGATTGTAAGTATGTAGTGTGTGTGTGTGTGTGTGTGTGTGTGTGTGTGTGTGTGTGTGTGTGTGTGTGCATGTGTGCGTGCGTGTGCGTGTGCATGTGTGTATGCGTACGTGCGCGTGTGTACGTGTATTTGAGGAGAGAGAGAGAGAGAGAGAGAGAGAGAGAGAGAGAGAGAGAGAGAGAGAGAGAGAGAGAGAGAGACAGAGAGACAGACAGACAGACAGACAGACAGACAGACAGAGACATAGAGAGAAGAAGAAGAAGATCATGAATATACAAAACGAATAAATCAATTGAATCAAACAGAACAACAAGAAAATCGTGCTTGCTTACCCTAATCCGGTAGCCGGTGGTAGTCAGCAAAAAAATTCTACAGGCACACCTAAGCTAAGCCCCAACTTCAAGTGTAGGCCTACAACGCGCGAGTGTCAGAGTTCGACCGCTAGGTATATTATCAGCCTTGTGACAATGTATAATCAGTATGGGTGCACTTGTGTTCGAGTGCCCGTGCCCTCTTGATTGTTGTTTGCTTGTTCTTGTGTTTTCAGGTCAGGAGCACTCTAGGGTACGTGTGGCTATAATATTGAGTGCTACATATTATTGCGTAATAGTATAGTAGAGCTTTACTCTATGGTAATATGGTAGCAGTCCCCCCGTGGGGATACCGGGGGGGGGGGGGGGGGTGTCTTTTGTATAAATAGTTCCCCCACCTTCTGGAAGTTCTGTGCTTGTAACTTCCTCTAATCTGTCACTCTCTTTGACTCTGCCTTTTCCCTTCGCTTACTGTCATCTACTATCTTTCTGCCTTACCGGTCTTTTTTCACGAAACACTTTCAAAAAGATTTCCTCCAGCCAAAGTCGGACTTGCTGGGCCTATTTCTTAGTTAGGCGCATAACGACAGCATGACGCATCTGCGCTCATAATTGACAGGAAACTGTCTGAGCGATCGAAGAAGTCTGGTAGTAGTTTGACTTTGACATTTGAAAAAAAAAGGTAAGATGTGCTAGGGGGAAGGGAAATAGAAAAACTGTTATTATTAACCAGAAATGAATAAGTAAGCCCCAACTGTGTGTGTGTTTGTGTGTGTGTGTGTGTGTGTGTGTGTGTGTGTGTGTGTGTGTGTGTGTGTGTGTGTGTGTGTGTGTCATGCATGTGTGAGTGTGCACGTTTGAGTTAGTAGTGCCTGAATTTGATCTCAATATAGCAGCTATACTGCATAGTAGGTGCATGACTGGTATTTTGGAAAGCTGAACCGGATTTTGATCATACATACAGATTGTCCTTGTGGAGATGTCTTGCTTAGGGAACGAGCAAACAGAGAGAGAGAGAGAGAGGTGGGGGAGGGGAGGGGGAAGGGCAATGGGTGAAAGTGGAGAGAGTTGAGAGAGGGAGGAGAGTGGGGGAAGGGGTAGGGAGGTAGAGTGATGGTGCAAGAAATATGGGAAAATGCATTGGGGGGAGATGGGAGAGATTTGAAAAAAGACAGGCGGTGGGAGATGGGGATAGGTAAGAGAATAGGGGCAGTTTGGGGAGAGAGAGAGAGAGAGAGAGAGAGAGAGAGAGAGAGAGAGAGAGAGAGAGAGAGAGGGAGAGAGAGAGAGAGAGAGAGAGAGAGAGAGAGAGAGAGAGAGAGAGAGAGAGAGAGAGAGAGAGAGAGAGAGAGAGAGAGAGAGAGAGAGAGAGAGAGAGAGAGAGAGAGAGAGAGAGAGAGAGAGAGAGAGAGAGAGAGAGGAGAGAGAGAGAGGGGAGAGAGAGAGAGAGAGAGAGAGAGAGAGAGAGAGAGAGAGAGAGAGAGAGAGAGAGAGAGAGAGAGAGAGAGAGAGAGAGAGAGAGAGAGAGAGAGTGTGGATAGTGATATTCTAAACACATGCTGGATATAATCATAGCTTACAGACTAAAACTACTCGGTTTCCATCAACAAGTATGGACACACAAAAAGAGCAAGACATAGAGAGGGAGGGAGGGGGACAGACAGACAGAGACAAAACAGAGAGAGACAAAGATATTCTTCTTCGTCAATCGCTGTTTCCTGTCATTATGAGTGCAGATGCTTCATGCTGCCGTTATGCGCCTAAAAGTAGGCCCAGCATGTTCGTCTTCGGCTGCAGAAAATATTTGTAAGAATTTGTTTTAGAAAAAAGGCAGGAGAATGGACCAGCAAGGCAGAAAGATAGATGACAGTACAAGCAAATGGAAAAGGCAGAGTCAAAGAGAGTGACAGATTAGAGGAAGTTACTAGCACAGAACTTCCAGAAGGTGTGGGGGGGGGGGGGGAGACAAAGATATAAACATAGATACAGAGAGAGAGATGGAGAGAGACAGAGACAGACAGAGATAGGTACACACAGAGAAAGATGGAGAGACAGAGACAGAGAGACAGAGAGAGGTACACACAGAGAAAGATGGAGACAGAGACAGAGATAGGTACACACAGAGAAAGATGGGGAGAGAGAGAGACAGAGAGGTACATACAGAGAAAGATGGAGAGAGACAAAGACAGAGAGAGATAGGTACACACAAAGAAAGATGGAGAGAGACAGACAGAGAGAGAGAGGTACACACAGAGAAAGATGGAGACAAAGAGAGAGAGACATAGACAGAGATAACACAGAGAAAGAGAGAGATAGAGATATATAGGTATACACAGAGAAAGATGGAGAGAGACAGAGAGATAGACAGAGAAAGATAAGCACACACAGAGAAAGATGGAGAGAGAGAGACACAGAGACAGAGAGATAGACAGAGAGTGGGAGAGACAGAAAGCGAGCTCCAGCACCATAAAAAGCCAATGCACGCAAAATGTTCCACACAAAATTTAGAAAGACTTTCTGTGTTTATTTCGTTATAGTCGTTCCTCCCAATATTGCAAGCAATTTACAGCAGAATTAGTATTTCGTATGTTTATTTATTTATCTTTTTCAATAATATTTAATCAACTATGAATACATTAATTTTATTCAAAACAGTTAACACTTAGATATTGTTTTCATATTCGTAAAAACCCTACAAATGAAAATCTGCAATCTACGGTGATGTATTTAAAGACCCACCACGTCACGTGTCAAAATCACGGTTTTCACGTGTTCTCCCTCTTATAGCTGGAACGAAATATTAAGAAATCTTCCTAGCATAAGAGGGAATGTGACACGTGACGTGGGGGGTCTTTAATACTCTTAACCTTTACCGGATTTCTGGGGTCGCCCACGACCCCTTGACACACAAAACATGTTATATCTCTAAAACTATTTAAGCAATCTTCATGAAATTTCATGACTTTGTCACAAACGTAAATGGCTTTAAGTGTGTTAAATTTCATTAGTGTGTATAAAATATAAATGACGTAATATGACGCATCATTTTGATATACCTGTCCGGATGACGGGGGTCTCCCACGACCCCTACTTTAAAGAGCACTGCAGTGCATTGAGTAGGGGTCATGGGAGACCCCCACCATCCGGACAGGGATGAACACATGGTGCCTCTTTGACAAGTAGGGGTCGTGGGAGACCCCTGCCTCCGGACAGGGATAAACACCTCGGAATTTGCTCTTTGCTGAGTAGGGGGTCGTGGAAGACCCCCACCATCGTGTCCGTGTAGTCAAAAGCATGATCCGGTAAAGGTTAAGCGTGCATATAAAATGTATTAGTGAGTATTTTCACAGGGCATAAACGAGTCAAGTTCAGAATAACTTACTTTAAAAAAGGAAAGAAAAAACAATATTGTGAGATGATTCACATACAAAAGCCATACCATACCAGGTCTACGTACCTGGTAACAATAGTGTTGTTGTGAAAACTCGAAACGCTTCTATCTAGAAATCACCAACACAGTGCAAACTTTCAACTAGGGGAATCACTCAGGTGAACTAGTGTAATAATCAAGAGGCCGTACAGAAGGTAAACTGAAATTTCTCTTTAGAGATAGTTCTGAACTTGTGCGAAAATACAGAATTCACACACATTATACACACACACACACACATCATGCATGCATGCACACACCCACACCCACATGCATGTGTACACACACACACACACACACACACAGACAGAAACACACACAAAACTATTTAACAAAAAAACCCTTAAAAGAAGACATTTTTAAAACACTGTAAAAATGGTGTGATATAAAAGTGCTTTTGATTCAAAAAATACTTTTTAAATAAGCATTTTTATACTCAACTGCCATGTGAAAGGGACACGGATTTCTTTAATATTCATTACAATACTGAAATGTGTGCAACAGTAAAAATAGAAAGGAAAACATACAGGAAAAGGATTCAACAATTTCTCACCAGATATATTTTTTGTTAAGGATATAGTTTGATTTTAATCAAAATATGTGGTCTTAATATTAACAAACAAGTACTTTCGAGAAAAAAAAGAAAGAATGAATTTAAAAAGATATATACTACAGCATGCAAAATCATCTCAAATATTTCTAAAAATGGACCCAGGCACAAATATGTACAAGAAAGTATATAACAATGGTGTAACAAGCATATATCATTTCATTTCATATTTACAAAACATCCAAGGTAAATGTGACATGATTTCACTACAATTTAATATTTATTAACAAGGGCACGAACACAGAAAAGGGTAGCAGACCCTAATGTAGAAAATACATAAATAATTTTTTTTGGGTACTAAACAAAAACGATTTAACAAAGATGAATAAATTTTCAAATTTACATAAAATCAATAGTGAAACTAAAAGACAAAAATGGTTGCAATAATTTGTTTTCTTAATGCAGTAGTTGAACAATTGTATTGTATTAACAATCATAGTTTAAAAAAATACAATAAGAACGAATTAAAAGAAAAGAACAGGACTCAAAAATGGCACAAATTCTAACAAATCACATAACCTTCCTCCTTCCATTTCTTTCTCTCTCTCTCTCTCCAACATTTTCCAATTTCCCGCTCTCTCCTTTCCATCTTCTTCTTCTTCGTTCGCTCAGACAGTTTCCTGTCACATGAGCGTAGATGCGTCATGCTGCTGTTATGTGCCTAACTAAGAAATAGCTAGGCCCAGCATGTCCGACTTCGGCTGAAGAAATCTTCGTAAGAATTTATAGAAAAAAGGCAGGAGAATGGACCAGTGAGATAGAAAGATAGCAGATGACAGCAAGTAAAGGGAAAAGGCAGAGTCAAAGAGAGTGAGTGACAGATTACAGGAAGCTACAAGCACAGAACTTCCAGAAGGTGGAGGAACTATTTGTACGAAAGACCCCCAGTATCCCCACGGGGGGGTTCTCCTTTCCATCAATCTTACTCCTGCTTTGAAAACCAATTTAAAAACAATATACACAAAATTATTTACAAAAACAACATCATCAACTACAAACAACAAAAGTACAACAAAACAATTTCGTTAATAAAACTTCTTTTTTTTTACGTCAATCCGTTTCTCAGACGCTGGCGCCTCAGCAAGAGCGCCGCCATCTTGGCCTTTCGGTTGACCTTGACCTTTCGCCGACCCCGAAGGCCAAGGCCGCGGGCCTTCTTCTTGCCTCCCTTTCTGACGCGGCAGCGGCGCCGGCCCAACCGCTTGACGACGCGCGCCAGCTTCCTGGCCTGGCGCCTCTGCGGTCTGGACAGGCCCCGAGTCTTGGGGTCCTGGTACTCCGCCACTACCGCTCGCTTGTCCAGCAGGAACACAAAACTGCCGGCAAAAAATAGAAAGAAAAAAAAAAATGTCAATTTACGGATTTGTCGCCTGAGAAAGTTCAGCTCGCTTGTCCAGCAGAAACACAAAACTGTCAGCAGGAAATAGAAAAAAACCCTTGAACTTCTTGAATTGCTGAAGTTAGAAAGGAAACACAGAGAGAACGAACGAACGAACGAAATTTGCCTGCTTTAAAGGAAAATACCACACACACACAAACAAGTCAGCAGAGAAAGGAATGAAAGGATGAAAAGAATATTATTGGCAGAAGGAAGGAAGGGAGAGAGAGAGAGAGAGAGAGAGAGAGAGAGAGAGAGAGAGAGAGAGAGAGAGAGAGAGAGAGAGAGAGAGAGAGAGAGAGAGAGAGAGAGAGAGAGAGAGAGAGAGATAATGAGAGAGAGAGAGACAGAGAGAGAGAGAGAGAGAGAGAGAGAGAGAGAGAGAGAGAGAGAGAGAGAGAGAGAGAGAGAGAGAGAGAGAGAGAGACAGACAGACTTAGATATGGTTTCATCCACGTCTGTAAACCTCTTGGGCTGGTTGGCAAAACTACAGCAGATAATTGCAGACAGACAAACTTACACAGAGATGGACAGACAGACAGGACAGACAGACAGAGGGACAGACTTACACACGGTTTTCAGCCACGTCTTTAAACCTCTTGAGCTGGTTGGCAAAACTACAACAGATAATTGCACAGACAGACAGACTTACACAGAGATGGACACACAGACAGACAGACTTACACATCGTTTCCATCCACGTCTTCAAACCTCTTGAGCTTGTTGGCAAAACTACAACAGATAATTGCACAGACAGACAGACTTACACAGAGATGGACACACAGACAGACAGACTTACACATCGTTTCCATCCACGTCTTCAAACCTCTTGAGCTTGTTGGCAAAACTACAACAGATAATTGCACAGACAGACAGACTTACACAGAGATGGACACACAGACAGACAGACTTACACATCGTTTCCATCCACGTCTTCAAACCTCTTGAGCTTGTTGGCAAAACTACAACAGATAATTGCACAGACAGACAGACTTACACAGAGATGGACACACAGACAGACAGACTTACACATCGTTTCCATCCACGTCTTCAAACCTCTTGAGCTTGTTGGCAAAACTACAACAGATAATAGGAGAGACAGACACAACAAATGGATAGACACAGACATACAGACAAAGGGACAGACAGAGGGACAGACAGACAAAGGGACAGACTTACACATGGTTTCCATCCACATCCTTAAACCTCTTGGGCTGCTGCAGCAGGAGGAGGTAACTGGCGCCCACCCTCACTCGGGGGCACAGACAGGAGTCCCTCTTCAGCAAAATCAGTTTGTCGCCAGTCTGGAGCTGTAATTTGCCCGCTTTAAAGAAAAATACAACACACACAAACAAGTCAACAGAGAAAGGAATGAAAGGATGAAAAGAACATTATTGGCAGAAGGAAGGAAGGTAGAAAAATAGGGGGGAAAAGGATAGAAGGAAAATAGGAAGAATGGAATTCAGGAAACAACAAAAAAGAAATGAAAAGATAGGAAGGAAAAGAAGGAAGGAATGAAAGATTGAAGAGAGGATGGAACGGAAGGAAAGAAGGAAGGAATCAATGGCAAATAGGAAGGAATAAAAGAAGAGAAGGCAGGAAGGGGGAAAGGCAGTACCAGTATAGGAAATCTATACAGTCATATTTTCTTTAGGAAATCTATACAGTTGTTTGTTGGCAAGATGAAAAAAAGCGTGTAATAATATGCTTATTCTTTTCCATTAATAACAAAAATTGTTCGCTCGTTCGTTCTCTCTCTCTCTGTCTGTCTGTCTGTCTCATACTCGCATTGATACAATGAAGATTGCACCATTCCTTGCAGCTATTCAAAGCCCACTTTTTCCACCCCTTTTCTTTGTCTCTCTCTGTCTGTCTGTCTGTCTCTCTATACTCACACTGATACAATGAAGTTGCACCATTCCTTGCAGCTGTTAAACACCCACTTTTCCCACCCCTTTTCTTTGTCTCTCTCTCTGTCTGTCTGTCTCTCTATACTCGCATTGATACAATGAAGATTGCACCATTCCTTGCAGCTGTTCAAAGCCCACTTTTCCCACCCCTTTTCTTTCTCTCTCTCTCTGTCTGTCTGTCTCTCATACTCAAATTGATACAATGAAGAATGCCCCATTCCTAACAGCTATTCAAAATCCACTTTTTCCAACCCTTTTTCTTTGCCTCTCTGTCTGTCTGTCTCCTCACTCTCTTTCAGATACTCATGTTGATGCAATGAAGATTGTACCACTCCTAACATCCTTTAAAAGTCCATAACATTTCTCTCCCTCTCTCTGTGTGAATGAAAGTAAGGTTTTACGTCCACTTGGCTGCAAAGCAGCACATATGGGATGAACCATCAACCAACCATCATTCAATGCTCGGAGCAGATCCCGGAGGTACTGCAATACCAGGTCTGATGTGCACCGACGACTGTACCACTCCAAACAGTCTTTCAAAGCCCACTTTTTCTATCTCTCTCTCTCTCTCTCTTTCTTGTCTCTTTCTGTCTATCTGTGTGTGTATGTGTCTCTCTCTGTCTCTCTGTGTGTCTCTTCATCTCTGTTTCTCTCTCTCTCTCTCTGTCTCTGTGTCTGTCTCTCTCTCTCTCTGTGTGTCTGTCTCTCTCTCTGTCTCTGTGTCTCTCTCTCACTCACGTTGATGCACTGAGGACTGCACCACTCCTAGCAGTCGCTCAAAGCCCACTTTTTCTCTCTTTCTCTCTCTTTATCTTGTCTCTCTCTGTCTATCTGTGTGTGTGTCTGTCTCTCTCTCTGTCTCTGTGTCTCTCTCTCTGTCTGTGTGTCTGTCTCTCTCTCTCTCTGTGTGTGTCTGTCTCTCTCTCTCTGTGTGTGTGTCTGTCTCTCTGTGTCTGTGTCTCTCTCTCACTCACGTTGATGCACCGATGACTGCACCACTCCTAGCAGTCGCTCAAAGCCCACTTTCTCCAGGTCTCTCTCTCTCTGTCTCTCTCTCTGTCTCTGTGTCTCTCTCTCACTCACGTTGATGCACCGATGACTGCACCACTCCTAGCAGTCGCTCAAAGCCCACTTTCTCCAGGTCTCTGTCCAGAACTCTCACCACGATGGCTGAAAGAAAATCATCAAGCAATCAATCAGTCAGTAACTAAATCAGTCAGTCAACCAATCAGTTAATCAACCAGTCAATAAATTAATCAGTCAATCAACCAGTCAGCAAATCAATTCATCAATCAATCGTTTAGTCAACCGACCAGCGCTTAAGCGCTTAGAGCTTTGATGAATAAGCGCTATAGAAATGTACATGATAAAATAAACCAGTCACACAGTCAGTCAATTAATCAACCAGTCAATCAATTAATCAACCAGTAATCAGTCAGTAAATTAATCAGTCAGCAAATCAATTGATCAATCAGTCAATCAACTGATCAGTCAGTCAATCTGTCACTCACTCAGTCTCTCACTCTCGTGTTCTATGGGAATGGTGTGAATAGTTTGCATCACTTTACACACACACACATACCACCCACCCACAAAAAGCTCAAACCTTACCACCCCCCACCCCCCTCTCCCTCTCCACCCGAACACAAATACCTCCCCCCTTCTAACTCATAACCCCCCCCCCCCCCCCCCCCCCCCCCCCCCACAGTGACAGACCTACCATTGGAAGCGTTCTGACAGGTCCATCGATACAGGTCCATCCAGCCTTTGGGTGACCACATTTCCTCGCAGGTTCCACACCGACCTGGGTGAAGAAAGCATCAATCCATCATCAATCCTCCCCCGAAGACGGAGTGTGGCTGCCCACATGGCGGGGTAATCAAAAACGGGTCACACTTAATGTTCTCTCATCCGTAGCTGATGCGCTTGTACCACAGTGTTCAAGTGCTTCGGTTGTTGGGATGATCCCTGGAGTCCTTTAGCCAGGGTACGTCAACAACAACATAAGGAATTCAAAATGAAATAAAACTAAGCTCAGCCCATGTTTCTGCGGCTACACCCAGCTCGTTCCAGTTTACTGTCAAACCACCGTAACACCTTTTAAATAAAACAAATAGCTTAAGGTTTCTGTTCCTGCCGATTCAGCATATGCCGAGCTCCTGCTGAACGGTCCTGGCTGGCTGGGTCACTGTAGATTAGGGTTGCTTTGCTTTGTTTACGACCCTAGGACCTCAACCATAACAGTATACGAAAAATCAAACTGTTGATTGTGGATACTTAATGGAAGAAGAAAAAGAAAAAGAAGAAGAAAAAGAATAAGAAAAAGAATAAGAATAAGAATAAGAAAGTTAACCCTTTACCCTCCAGGCACTGGCAGATTCGTTTCTGGTCGTCACAGAAGTTGGCTAGCTGTCCGCTAACGTTGTCCGGTTTGTAAAACACTGTGCACCGCTCGTCTGAAATCACACCATACAGTAATCACACTAAGCACTATCTTATGCTGTTGCATAAAGCTTCACAACAACTTACAATGGAAAAAAGAAAAGTGTGTGTGTGTTAGAACATTCGCACATAAATTTGATTTTTCTCTCCTCCCCCTACATTCTTTCTTTGTTTTTATTGTCCTTTGCCCCAGCTTCATACTGGGCAAAGGAGTCTAATTTTGTCACTTTTTTTTCTGTCTGTCCCAAGGATATCTCCCAAACCGCTTGACAGAATTGCTTCAAATTTTGTGTGGTGGTTTGACACCAAGACAGGGAGGCATCCACATACAAATTATCACTGTCGTGACCTTGACCTTGCATGTCTATTTGTTTGTCTCCCACTATCTGTTTATGCCTTGACTTGGTTGTTGTTAGCTTACCCTGGCTGAAAGACTCCAGGGATCATCCCAACAGCCGAAGCACTTGAACACTATGGTACAAATGCATCAGCTACAGATGAGAACATTACGTGTGTGACCGTTTTTGATTACCCCGCCACGTGGGCAGCCACACTCCGTCTTCCGGGGAAGATAAAAAACCAACCAACATTTATCTATATGAGAGCATTTCATATTGATGCTAAAAATTAATAATAAACTTCAATGTATAATGAGGACGGAGAAACCAGACTATAACAGTCAAGAAAAGGTGAAATTAGGTCATAATACACAGGACATGCATGTTCGCACACAAACACGTGGATTTTTAACCCACCAAGCAGAAACCCAGAAGCCCATAATATGATCATGTTTAATTTGTACAGTGGAACCTCCCTATTAAACCTTCCTTAGTAAGACTCCCTCCCACTGAAGACCCACTTCCCTGAGACACAGCCTTTCTCTGTAAGTATTACAAATCACCTCCCTGTTATACGACTCCCTCCCACTGAAGACCCACTTCTCCGAGACACAGCCTTTCTCTGTAAGTATTACAAATCACCTCCCTGTTATACGACTCCCTCCCACTGAAGACCCACTTCCCTGAGACACAGCCTTTCTCTGTAAGTATTACAAATCACCTCCCTGTTATACGACTCCCTCCCACTGAAGACCCACTTCTCCGAGACACAGCCTTTCTCTGTAAGTATTACAAATCACCTCCCTGTTATACGACTCCCTCCCACTGAAGACCCACTTCCCTGAGACACAGCCTTTCTCTGTAAGTATTACAAATCACCTCCCTGTTATACGACTCCCTCCCACTGAAGACCCACTTCCCTGAGACACTGCCTTTCTCTGTAAGTATTACAAATCACCTCCCTGTTTATACGACTCCCTCCCACTGAAGACCCACTTCCCTGAGACACTGCCTTTCTCTGTAAATATTACAAATCACCTCCCTGTTATACGACTCCCTCCCACTGAAGACCTTATTTTGGATGATTGTTCAAGGTCTTGTTAGGGAGGTTCACTGTATTTCATTCTGACCTGGGTTGTAGTAGTCATAGACCTGCACTCTGGCTGGCTGTAGATTCTTCACCATGTGGTGCTGCTTGGCTCTGAACTTGATGCACCGACGCCTCTGGTTGGAGATCTGTAACAGAGGTATCGTATACTGTGTTGTACTGTGCTGTACTGTACTGTGATGTGCTGTAAGTGTAACACATAGTGTAATGCAACACAGTGTAGATTCTTCACCATGTGGTGCTGCTTGGCTCTGAACTTGATGCACCGACGCCTCTGGTTGGAGATATGTAACAGAGGTCATATATACTGTACTGTGCTGTACTCTACTGTGCTGTAAGTGTAACAGTGTAATGTAACATAGTGTTGATCCTTCACTATGCCGTGCCGCTTGGCTGTGAACTTGATGCACTGATGCCTCTGGTTGGAGATCTGTAACAGAGGTCATATATACTGTGCTGTACTGTCATGTAAGCGTAACATAAAATAATATAACAGTGTGGATCCTTCACCGTGTGGTGCTGTTTGGCTCTGAACTTGATGCAATAGAGGTCATATGCTGTACTGTGCTGTAAGAGTAACATAAAATGATATAACAGTGTGGATCCTTCACCGTGTGGCGCTGTTTGGCTCTGAACTTGATGCAATAGAAGCCATATGCTGTACTGTGCTGCAAGCGTAACATAAAATGATATAACAGTGTGGATCATTCACCGTGTGGTGCTGTTTGGCTCTGAACTTGATGCAATAGAAGCCATATGCTGTACTGTGCTGTAAGCGTAACATAAAATGATATAACAGTGTGGATCATTCATCGTGTGGTGCTGTTTGGCTCTGAACTTGATGCAATAGAAGCCATATGCTGTACTGTGCTGCAAGCGTAACATAAAATGATATAACAGTGTGGATCCTTCACCGTGTGGTGCTGTTTGGCTCTGAACTTGATGCAATAGAGGTCATATACTGTACTGTGCTGTAAGAGTAACATAAAATGATATAACAGTGTGGATCATTCATCGTGTGGTGCTGTTTGGCTCTGAACTTGATGCAATAGAGGTCATATACTGTACTGTGCTGTAAGAGTAACATAAAATGATATAACAGTGTGGATCCTTCACCGTGTGGTGCTGTTTGGCTCTGAACTTGATGCAATAGAGGTCATATACTGTACTGTGCTGTAAGAGTAACATAAAATGATATAACAGTGTGGATCATTCATCGTGTGGTGCTGTTTGGCTCTGAACTTGATGCAATAGAGGTCATATACTGTACTGTGCTGTAAGAGTAACATAAAATGATATATTCACAGTGTGGATCCTTCACCGTGTGGCGCTGTTTGGCTCTGAACTTGATGCAATAGAGGTCATATACTGTACTGTGCTGTAAGAGTAACATAAACAGATGGAACACAAACTATTGTCAGTCTTCGTTTTGTTCTGTCATTCATGTTTTTGATAGAGCATAATATTTCAAACACATGAGGAGATATTTTAGTGAAAACATCTGGCCAGCGAAAATGGCAGGTGTTGTAATGAACTATCATGAAATAAAAAAAGGCCCAAGAAATGATTTTTATTATTGTGATTAGCCAAATATCCACTAACAGAAAAACCCGAAAGCTGACCCAATTCATTCTTTCTTTTAGATTAATAAATGGAATTAACTACTGGAAGTACTGACCTCGTCGATGTAAAAGATGACGGAGCGTTGAGACATTTCATAATGGTCCACACGACCCTTCTCCTTCAGCTGCCCAGCACACAAATTACACAAATCAAATACATAAACAAAAAACAGGACCATTAAATGTTGTTACCGTAATTCACGGCCCATAAGGCGACACAGCACATAAGGCGACCCCCTGCTTTTAAAACCCCCACGTAATTTGAACAAAGATAGGGCGCATACACCCGATAAGGTGCAAAGAAACCAAAGAAACCAAACAAAGGAAGAATGAAACGATCAGCGAGAGTAGCATCATCACAGGGCCAGTGATGGAAGTGGAGCCTAACTATATAACTATGTTTTAATGCAATGTTAGTGAACTGTTGTCGGTTTATTGTGGAAGCTACCAGAGCATGGTGAGTTGTTCATTTCAACTCTCGACCCCCTTACTTTTTTCTGTTTAGAGTATAGAAAGGGCGCATGCGCCGGATTGGGCGCAGGGGTCAAAGTTCAGTACAAAAGTTTCGCCTAATAGCCCGTAAATTACGGTACACATAATTCATTAAACTATTAATTTACATACATTTAACATAATTCATTAATTTATTAATTTACATACATTTAACATAATTCGTGAAATGGATGGGAGGGGCTTTAATAAATCATAACTGGAATCTGGAATCCACTTTTATCTTCTACGTGCTAACATGAAGAAGTTTTTCTGTTCCCACTCTGGATGGTAGGATATGAAAGTGTATTATGCACACTTATACACACATGCACAAACACAAACATCCTCTGGATGGTAGGATATGAAAGTGTATCATGCACACTTATACACACATGCACAAACACAAACATCCTCTGGATGGTAGGATATGAAAGTGTATCATGCACACTTATACACACATGCACAAACACAAACATCCTCTGGATGGTAGGATATGAAAGTGTATCATGCACACTTATACACACATGCACAAACACAAACATCCTCTGGATGGTAGGATATGAAAGTGTATGCTCTGCTTCTGTATCATCTTATACACACTCATCCTCTGGATGGTAGGATATGAAAGTGTATCATGCACACTTGTACACACATGCTGGTGGTGCATATGAAAGTGTATGCTCTGCTTCTGTCTCTCCCTCTTTCTCTGTAGCGTGTGCATATGTGTGTGTGTTTGTGCATGTGTGTGTGTGTTTGTGCATATGTGTGTGTGTTTGTGTGTGTGTGTGTGTGTTTGTGTGTGTGTGTTTGTGCATGTGTGTGTGTGTTTGTGCATGTGTGTGTGTGTTTGTGCATGTGTGTATAAGTGTGTGCATATGTGTGTGTGTGTTTGTGCATGTGTGTATAAGTGTGTGCATATGTGTGTGTGTTTGTGTGTGTGCATATGTGTGTGTGTGTTTGTGCATGTGTGCATA
>JAGGCT020001145.1:0-25000 GCA_017654935.2 Phymorhynchus buccinoides
GAACACACCTGTATTTTTTTAAATAATTGCGTAATTATGGGTAAAACACAAAATTTGTTTTTTTGCAAATGGCATATTCCACATATAAAACATTATGCCAACAATACTTCCAAGTTTCATAGCAATCCATCCACAAACAACCATTTTATAGCTATTTTAATGAGCATACCCAATTTTTTCTCATTTCTAGCAAATCCTTCTGGGAAAGAGAGTTTGACTTAGTGGATTTCTTATGGGAAGTTAAGAGTTAATCAAATCAAATCAAATCAAATTCACTTTATTATCTCCCAAGGAGAAATTTTGTTCAGGTACCAGAATAACAGACATCGACATTCAGCATGCATGAATAGGAGCAAAAGTTACACATAATACACACTTAAAGATACACATATTATGTGGATACATACACGTCTAAGGATAAGCGATGAACACATATTTAAACCTAAAAGGATCATGAGTTTAGGAGGTGGATGGATCTGGGGCTGAAGGATTTCTGTGCCCTGGAGTTGACTTTAAAAGTTTTGTAGCGACGTCCAGAAGGTAGTAGTTCGTAATGTTTGTTCAAAACATGGGAGGTGTCATTTACAATCTTCCTGGCTTTATGCTTGGTTCGTCTTTCGTACATCTCATTCAAACCCATATCTCTCATTCCAACAACTTTACTACACACATTCACCACATCATCCAACACACGCTTGTTCTTCAAACACAGACTTCCAAACCAACACGTAAAGGAAACAGTAAGCACAGACTCAATGCAGCTACTATAGTATGTATGCAAAATGTTTGATTGAATACCAATGTTTCTTAGTCTGTGCAAAATAAACAATCTTGATTGACATTTCTTATGTATGTTGTGTGTGTGTCGTAGGTTCACTCATATGCCTCTTTCATACTGATGACCATACTCGGGATAGGGTCGACGGCTTTATTCAAAAGAACTCGGATGACACAAACTCACTCAGATCAGATCAGATCAGATCAGCCTTGTAACATAAAATCAGGACAACTTATAAGTAACTAATCAAGCAAAACAAAGGAATATATTCAATACAAAAACAAAGATTACCCATCATCCTTGCATTATAAATTCGCCATGAGCTTGATGAGCTACTGTGATGAATGGTACAAAAATAAATCATTCTTCTTATCATCATCAAAATGTCATCAATCTTCTCAGTCACAAAAAGAAAAGCTATACAAAAATAAAGGAAAAGGATTATATAATGATCCCATAGTCAATAGTTGAAATAACTTGAATTGTCAACTGACCAAGCAGAATATTTGCACACACTAGAAACAATTATGTCCCTTGCAGCTTTACAGGTATTTACATACAAAATGAAAAGAATCATTAGAACCTTCAATTCAATGATAACTATACAAACATCTCAATACTATTAGTATTACTAACCACACTAATGAGGTGAGGGCTCCCAGAAGTCCCCTGGTTCACACACACCAGACTTCTGCTACCTCTAGGCAAGCTAGCAATCAATCTGTACAAAATAGTGCTAAGGTCAACCACAAAACTCAGAAAGAAAAGATTACATGCCTTTAACCAAATAGTCAAAGCCATAGTTCCAACCTCTTATTTCCTAACAGTAAAACCAGGAAAAGATAATTTAGGAAACAGAATCAATACATATAAAGAAACCATTTCTCTGCTTCACAATGTCAAACTTATAAAATAGAGTTCACCAGAAAAAGTATGATCATTGAAAATTCCTTTTAAATAAACATAATGAAACCTTCAAAATTAATCCAACAAGACCTCTGGTTTCCCATTTAAAAATATTTACAACCATCCTTTATTCTTTGAAACCTTTTGGTTCTTTTTATCTTTTGAATAAACTAAATTTACAAAAGTAGAACAAGTATTATGATCAATTAATTCTCTCCCAAGAACCTTACTTCTCTTCTCCCAAAACAGCTAAGCTTAGTCATTGAAACAAAATAAGAACAATTTAAAATATTATGATCACTCACTTTTCTTCTCACAGAAATGCCCAAGATGAATGCAGCTCACAGAGAGCCACAACAACTGACAGCCCTCTCAGTTCAAAGGCCAAGTCAGAACTGATGATCTCTGACAAATCACCCTTGCTCAACAGTATCACTGAACACTGGTCATTCAGTCAACCCTGTTAGAATACTTTCCCTTTGATATGAATTATATCTGTGTTTTTCAGTGAATTAAACTCTTCACTGCACAAGCACTGACACATGCTATAATAAGGTCATGTTGCCTAGTTACTTGATACAACTACTTCCTTTTAACAACACAGTCAAAATAGACCCTGCCACATGTGTTCTTGTTGAAAGTCAGTTTGTCGTCCAAAATGGTACCTAAGTATTTGTATTCTGAAACACTTTCCACTGTTTCATCATCAATTTATACCTTTGGCACAGGGGGTGGATCTTTCCTAAAGTCTATTAACATTTCTTTTGTTTTGAGCACATTGAGGTCCAGATAGTTTATTTTACACCACAGACAGAATTTCGCAACTTGACTAAAGTAGTGAGAATCAGAATTTGAAAGGTCTTGTATGGCCGAATCGTCTGAATATGTTATGATAGGAACATTCTCAGTACCTCTACAGTTGTTGGTATACAAGTTAAAAAGAACAGGAGAGAGAACAGTACCCCGAGGCGCACCAGTTGAAGTAGAGAGTGGAGAGGAGAGCACTGACTGATAGCGGACTGACTGGCTTCTATTGAGAAGAAAGTTAACGAGCCAGAGGGTCAATTTAGGATCAACATGAAGGTCTAACAACATCAGAGCTAAAAGCTGTGGCTGATAGTGTTAAAGGCAGAGGAAAAGTCGATAAAAAGAATACGAACGAAAGACTTTGAATTGGCTAAATGAATAAAAGCGTTGTGAAGCAGGGTTAGGATCGCATCACCAATGCTCCTGTGTGACTTATAAGCAAACTGAAGGGAGTCTGAATGCTGGCTGGTAAAGGTTAACAGATGTCGTAGGACAACTCTCTCAAAGCACTTCATAACTATAGATGCCTTCTAGAATGAGATTCATAGTCTTTTAAATAAATTTTGGAAAAATGTATTCGTATTTCTATTGAATATAATTGATTATACAGTGTCTCTCTCACTATACTTTTGGCATCTTGGTTATTGTCAACCAATAATAAAGGCTGTTGGAGTGCAGCGTGTGTGCGCGTTATTGGCCTCCCAGATGCCGGGGGATGTGTGTGTTAGTAGTGTTGCATCAGATGCGTTGATGTAGATGGTAGCAGTGTGTATTTACGGTGTGTGTGCGTGTGCGTCAGTAGTGAACACGATGGAGCGTAGCTTCAGACTCATCCATGTAGATGTTAGCAGCGTGTGTTTACGGCATGTGTGCGCCTTATTGGCCTGGCAGATGCCGGGGGATGTGTGTGAGTGCGTGTGCATCAGCAGTGTACACGATGGAGTGTAGCTTCAGACGCATCAATGTAGACCGTAGCAGCGTGTGTTTACGGCATGCGTGCACCTTATTGGCCTGGCAGATGCGGGTGGCGTAGGGGGCGCGGACAAGCAAGTTCAGGACAGCGCGGCTGCCTGGGCGTACTACGCGCAGTACTACAACTACCAGCAGTACCCGCAGTTCCCTGGGGGCCAGCAGCAGCCCCAGCAACCCCAGCAGGCCCAGCAACAGCCCCAGCAACAGCCAGCACAGGCCCCGCAACAACCCCAACAGCCTAATGCCGCCGCTGGACAGAGCTTCGCTCAGCCCTGTGAGTTTTCGTTTGCATTATTGTTATTATGTAGTGTTGTACTCTCTTTCTGTCGCTCTCTCTGTGTTGAGAACTAACGACAGTAAAGTTCAGGCAATTCCAATGAAATTATTTATGTTGTGTACCAGCGTCAGTAGTGCTAGCCATCAACTGTATCACCATGACATCATCATCATCATCATCATCATCATCGATATCGATTATATTGTTGTTTCAGCGTCCATAGCCCCAGCCATCAACTGTATCACCATGACATCATCACCATCATCAGTGACATCCTTGTTGTTTCAGCATCCATAGCCCCAGCCATCAACCCCCAGACAGGTCAGCCCGACTACAGCGCGGCCTGGGTGGAGTACTACCATCATCATCATCACCATCATCATCACCATCACCATCATCATCATCATCATCATCAGTGACATCCTTGTTGTTTCAGCGTCCATAGCCCCAGCCATCAACCCCCAGACGGGTCAGCCCGACTACAGCGCGGCCTGGGTGGAGTACTACATCATCATCATCATCATCACCATCATCATCATCATCATCATCATCAGTGACATCCTTGTTGTTTCAGCGTCCATAGCCCCAGCCATCAACCCCCAGACGGGTCAGCCCGACTACAGCGCGGCCTGGGTGGAGTACTACCATCACCACCATCATCATCATCATCATCATCATCATCACCATCATCATCATCATCAGTGACATCCTTGTTGTTTCAGCGTCCGTAGCCCCAGCCATCAACCCCCAGACGGGTCAGCCCGACTACAGCGCGGCCTGGGTGGAGTAGTACATCATCATCATCATCATCATCATCACCATCATCATCATCATCATCAGTGACATCCTTGTTGTTTCAGCGTCCATAGCCCCAGCCATCAACCCCCAGACGGGTCAGCCCGACTACAGCGCGGCCTGGGTGGAGTAGTACATCATCACCATCATCATCACCATCATCATCATCATCATCATCACCATCATCATCATCATCACCATCATCATCACCATGACATCATCATCACCATCATCAGTGACATCCTTGTTGTTTCAGCGTCCATAGCCCCAGCCATCAACCCCCAGACGGGTCAGCCCGACTACAGCGCGGCCTGGGTGGAGTACTACCGGCAACAGGGCATGTACCACCAGGCCAACATGATCCTGCAGCAGGCCCAGGCCAGTGCGGCCGCCGTGGCCGCCCAGTCCCAGCAGCAGCAGGCCCCCTAGGCCCCCCGGCCACTGTGGACCGCTGGTGGGGAGGTTGGAGGCCAGGCGGAGACCGTCACCCGGTGGAGGTGAGTTTGGATCATGGAAATGAGGTCGTTTGGTGACCCTACCGGTACAGGGGATGTTTACTCCCACTCTGCACTAGGCCTTATGGTCTGAACGTGGAGTCTTTCGGATGAGACTATAAACCGAGGTCCCATGTGCCCATGCACTTAGCACACATTAAACCAACAGGGTTCGTACAGGGTCCTTGAAACCTTGAAAATTCCTGGAAAATTAACACAGCCTTTTCCAGAGCTTGAAAAGTGCTTGAAAAACAGCAAAGGCCCCAAGACTACTGGAAAAGTCCTGGAATTTTCAAAATCGTCTGACCATGTCCTTAATCTCATCCATCAAAGTCAAAATCTCTCCTCCACAAAAAAATAATTGAAGGTTAACTCACTCGGGACGAATGAGCCGGATCCGGCTCATGGCTCGCACAACCGTTAAGGACGAATGGCCCGGATCCGGCTCATAAGAGTTTTCAAGAGGTTTTTATTTCTGGCGTGGAACCAGCTTTCCGGTGCGAAGTCATAACCTATTTTCAGTTTGCTTTGACCTTGCCTCTCTTGAAATCAACCAATCATTGCAGACTTTATTTTCAGCTTTGGTTGTAGAGGGGGGTCAAAGATCGGAATGTGAAATGTTCCTTCTTTCTATGTGTTAGCTGTTTTCGTCAATAGGAGAAGAACGACGAAGATAAGGAATCTGATATTTTACGATCGTTTAGTGCATGGTGTTGTTATTCTTTTCTGAAAATATTGATGACTAACTCTTCATAACTTGGTTTTGGTGATTATTTTACGAACCTAGTCAAATGCCCAGTCCCCACAGAACAAGGGGAAATAATTTGGCTAGTCCCGAGTGAGTTAAAACTAAATTCAAAAACAAAAAACTTTTAAGGTCATACCGATATCGCAATCATAGCAGACGACATTTGCGCGAGTTGTCTGCCGCTGAAGTTACTTCCCTTTACCGTACTTCCGTTTTCCAACAAAATGGAGACTGTATTTTCAACGATGTTTCGCCGAAAGAAAAAAAAGAATATCAGAGCTGATTAGCTCTATCAACAGATAGTTAAAAGCTGAAAGCTAGCTGCACAGTGTGCAAAAAGACCTTTGACATCACCAGCATGGACGAGAGTGCTGTAAAAAGCCATTGTCAAGGCCAGAAGCACAAGCAACTCAGGCGTGAACGAAGCCAACATTGACCGGTATGCCAGATTGAGTCCTTGAAATTTAGTAACCTGGGCCTTTATTCACGTTGAGATAGCATGACACTTAGCATCATGCTAACTTTGAAGCTCTTCCAAAAGTCCTATTAAATCCTATAGGACATTGGAAGAGCTTCTAAGTTAGCATCATGCTAAGTCTCATGCTATCTCAACGTGAATACAGGCCCTGGTCCTGGAATAGTCCTGGAATTTTTTGGACAGATCTGTACGAACCCTGAACCAACTGGCAACGAAAAAGTTGTCATTTGGTCAAATTTACCCACTCGTCCTTCCTCATCAGACACACACACACAAAAATTGGGTGGCAACGCGGTCTCCAGGTGGGAGCAACCCGAATTTCACAGAGGCCTCTGTGAATATATAGTATTATAATACTAATACTAATAATAACATGGCAACAAATGAATAGGCTACAAATGGCAAGAAATTTTTTTGGAACATATTTTATTTGCGGGAGTCCTAAAGTTAGCCTTTGCTGTATTCTATAAACTCTAAAGCCATAAGAATAATTATGTTAAATCAATGAAGTTTTCTGTTTTTTGGTTTTGTTTGTTTTATTATGTGCTGCTCTGCTAGAGATTTCTCATAATAAACTTGGAAACAGTTATAATGCATTACAGTAGAACCTCCCTTATATCACCCCCTCCTTAAAACCTACTTCTCTGAGACATTTTCCTTGTAAGTATTAAATTACCTCCCTTATGCAACTCCCTCCCACTTAAGACCTTATTTTGAAGGATTTTTCGAGGTCTCAAAAGGGAGGTTCCATTGTTTATTTTTTTCCCCTTCTGTCAAGTAAACCGGAGTTCGAACCTGGGTACAGGGGATTTTTCCTCTCATTTTGCACTAGGCCTTACGGTCTGAACGTGGAGTAATTTGGATGAGACGATAAACCGAGGTCCCGTGCGCCCATGCACTTAGCACACATTAATCCCGGTGGCAACAAAAAAGTTGTCATTTGGTCAAAATTTAACAACAAACCCCCCCCCCCCCCCCCCCCCCTTTCCTTCCTCATCAGTCACACAAAAATCGCATGCAAAAAAAAATAATTGGGTGGCGCACCTCTGGCTGTGATGCGCTCTCCAGGTGGGAGCAACCCGAATTTCACAGACGCCTCTGTGACTATAAAGTACCGAATACCTAATGGTTTTTTTGGCTATAAAGAAAACAAGTGTGTTAACATGGTGAAAGTTTTCCTTCTCAGCAAGGATTTCCTTAATTTCAAAATAAGAAAATAAGGAATTCCTTTTTTAAAATTTCTAAGGGGAAAAAACTGCTAGAAATCGACCGATTTGAGCAACCAAAAGTCACAAAGTGTGTATGCTCCTTAGAACTTTCAACTTCAATGTCATTTTGGAGTTCAAAACATTTCATAAATGTGAACGAAATACCTCAGGAGAGCTCACAAAATTGGCATTTATCTGTAAATTCTTGTCAGCTTCCGGGATGTTTGCCCCAAGCAGGTGGCTGCCCCTACACCCCACCGAGGCCTAAGCGGCCCCTGGACACCTACCCCCCCCCCCCCCCCCCCCCCCCCCCCTTTTCCTTATTTTCAAAATCTGTCACTTTCACCCATGTGTTACTGTTTTCTCCTGGTTGGTGTGTGTTTCAGAGGGAGGCTCCCAAAGGATGGTGGGGGCGAAGGAAGGGTGTAGTGTGGGCGGCTTGCTCCAGCGTTCGTGTGCTCCGTGTTGGGGGTCAGACCGCTCAGTCTCTCTCTCTCTCTCTCCTACACAACCTCTTCACTTTGACGCTTTCTGCAACTCTCTGTATCTGTGGAGTATCTACATTCTTTAGTTCTTTTTTTGTTCTTTTTTTTAAAACTTGCCAACAGCTTTTTTTGCAAGCGTTAGTGTTAGATGTTGGGTGTAGTTTGTGTACACTACTCAGTTTTTAAACTCGCGGGTGTTAATGATTGTTCATTTCAGCCAAGCGCCTTCTTTTTCTTTGTTTTTTTTCTCGGTGTTTTTAAAGAATTGTTTTTTAAAAATGTTGGTTTAAGGTTTACCGTTTTTTGAGTGTTTTATGTGAATGTGTGGTTTTTTTTCCTGTGTCGTCAAATTTTTTTAATTTTATATTCCTTGCGGAAGTCCCCTGCTAGGAATACTTATTTTGGACCCTGCTTAGTTTTACAACTTAGTTCAAGCTTTATTTTTTAAATTCTAAGCTATGCTTCTTTGCAAGCTGTTCATGTATTCACCAATGCATAGTCAGTAGTTGGTTTCTTTTTTCCTCGGTATCTCCATTTTACTACTACTGTCTCTTCGTTGCGTGGCGTTTAACACAAATTTTCTTAAAACAAGACAAAAATCTTAAAATACTTTCTTTTAAAAAAAATATATAGGGATGGTTTTACTGTATAATCCTAACTTCCCTCCCTTGTATGATATTTGGTTTAGTCAATGTTATCATTATTATTAGGCAGTTGGCCCTGTTTGGTTTTTCGGTTGATTAACGACTTTCTTCAGTGTTTTTGCGATGTGGTAGTTGTTGTTGCATCGGTGTGTGTGTGTGTGTGTGGTGTAAACTGGGTACAGTGTTCGGTGGATCTGTAGAGTTCACATTCCAGCCGACTGGAGAGTGAAGTATGCGCCTAGTTGTCTCACCCTGCTGTATAATAGCAAAAGGATTGGCCATTCTTATACATCTTCTTCTTTTAGCCAAGCATTAGCCTTTTTCCCTTCTCTCTCTCTCTCTCCTCTTTCTTTTATTGGCTTGTGTCAGTGTACAGACCTTAGAGACACAGGAAGTTGGGTGGTTGTTTTTTCCCTGTCCCACTGGTTTCATGCGCTACATTGAATTACTCCCCCTGTGGTTCATTGGATTACTCCCCTTTGGCCCGTTTCGCATTGGGTGTAGGTTAATGAAGCGTTGTCGTTAAGTGCTCGGGTGTGGTGTTTCTAAAATGTGGGTATGATTATCACATTGTAGTTCTTTTTCCCTCTTTCTGTCTTTCCTGTGCTTTTCATTTTAATACGTTATTATTGGCATTATTTTGCTGTTGTGGCTAATTACTTTATTATTTTTTTATTTTTTTTCCTCGTGACATGTAGTTCTGATGGACGGCTTTTACCCATGATGCCAGAGCACGATTGAAATGCGGGAGGGGTGTGGGGACATATTTGATGTGCTAACCCCAATTGATGAATGATGTTTGTGTGTGTGTGCGTGCTTGTGAATGAGAGCGTATGAAGAAACGCGAGCGTGTTTGGAAAAGGAAAGATAATCAACTGTTGGGGAAATTAAGGTTTGCTTCATATCAAATTGACAGGTTGGGGGGGGGGGGGGGGGGGGTCGCTTTTTATGATGATTTCATTTTTCTGTTATTCTTTTCTTTCGATTACTCAACCGCTCTCTAAACTGCAGTGGTATATATATATATATATATATGATAATACACACACTTGAATGCTATGTGAACATTATTAGGGTTTTTTCCTTTTTATTTCCCAGCCTTTCCCCCCGTACGTAACATGATCATGATTAATGAAACTCCCTTACTCCCACTGTTTTTTTGGTTTTTTTCAAAACTTGCCATCATAATTTTTTTGAAACCAAATGTTTTAACTCATGAAATGTGATTTTACTCTGTATCTCCCCCCCACCACCCATTCTCTTTGCGTATGATGAATCGGAGATGTAAATACCTAGCTATTTACGAAGTTCAAGTCAAATCATCCCGAGACTTATTATTAATATGATGATATAATAAATGATGATTATTATTATTAGGAGAATACTTATTATTCAACACAGGGGAAACCAGATGTGATAGAGAACGAAAGAAAAACAAAGCAATTGATGATGATGATGACGATGATGATGATGATGATGTGCTCTCTTGCTACTACGAAGGACCTTCATGATAAAACAATGTATGTGACTTTGCATTGCTGCCCTGTTTTTTCCACGACAGATCAGTCTGTTCTCTGTACTTTGTCGATAAATGATAACTGTCATGATAATTGCTGCACTGTGTTGGTATCATCCCGTTGCTATATGTCGGCCAAGTTTCGTTATGTGTGCTACACTAGTTTGTGTTTCCATCAAAACAACATGTACGGAAAAATGTGTTTTTGGATCATGTTTCTAATGAGCCGTACTCTCTCTCTCTCTCTTTTGTTCTTTCTTTCCGCCGTTACTGTCTCTCTATTCGATGGAGTTGTTCAATTAGATGTGGAACACACTTGTAGACATGTGGAAAAAAAGATTTGTATGTGTTATATTGCAGTGTTCATTATTATTATTATTACTATTATTATAATTATAAAATCAGGGTGTTGTCCCCCCCTCAGGTATAGTCGTCTTTGTCGATATTAATTTGTTGTGTGGGTTTTTTTCTCATGCGTGTTAGATAAAAGACATGTATTATAATATTGTGGTAACTTTGCAAAGTCATGTCATGTTCTTTGTTTGATGAAAAGGTTTTTTTTTTTTAAACTCTTTTTCTTTGAAGGTCGTCGTGTTTTTTGCAAAAAACAATTGTCATGTCTTAGAATGTTATGCAGTTGTTTCATTCTTCTTCTTCTTTGTCGAGACATAAGCCCAAAGTATTGTTGATGAAGATGCATAAAATGTGTTCACAGATTGTTTGTTTTTAATTAAAAAAATAATCGCACATGTAGGCAGTTGAACTTTGTTTTTAAACCTCCTCGTCTTCTTGAAAATAGATCTTACAATTATTATTATTAGAGTTTTTATGTTGGGTTGTAACACCTCAGTCTTGCCAAGCCATTTTGATTTGCTCACTTGAAAAACGATTAATGCCAGAAAATCATTCCAGCATTGTATGTTCCTTTGGAAGGTTTGTTCTCTCCTTTGTTCGTTTGTTATTTAATGCAGTCGTGTTGGACAGTAATATGTTCGCGTCTGTCGAGATACATTTGGGTGCAGAATTGATCTCGTTTGATAATATTGTGCTAGCATCAGTTTTTTCTTTGACAAGGTTTCGAATCGAAATAGAAATTATTATTGAAACAAAAATATTATCATGAAATTTAGAAGAAGAAATAAGAGTACATGCTTTTTGACTTGTAGCTTGTTTGTGTAAATACCATTGAATTTTTAACGAAGGAGATACTGATTGATATGGTGGTATGCTATAACGTAGTGCCTATTTTTTACCGTGTTTATATGAGCATCACTTGGGCTTGGATTCCCAAAGCGTTCGTCCCATTATGATTGACGATAACCCAATGTTTTTTTATGAAAATGATGATCATAGTCATTGACAAGTATTGCTATCATGATTTGAAAAAAGTAACACAAACAGTACAATTATTATTACTACTACTACTACTTGTGCCATTATAATATTATTTGTCAAGAAACGTTATTTGCATCTGAAGTCAAAATAGAATGTAAATAGACACTTTTTTTTCTCATTCTCCTCCCCTTTGAATTGAAACAAAGGGAAACAAAACAAACCCTGCTTTGGAGAAACGTGTATTACGATTATGGATTTCTTTGGTTACGTTGCGACAATTGCCTTTTGTGACAATGATAGATTTGAACCTTTGTGACAATGATAGATTTGAACCTTTGTGACAATGATAGATTTGAACCTTTGCTCCGGTTCCACTGTTCACTGCCTCAAGTTGAAGTGTCATCCAAAGAAATAGTATAGTGTAACTGTCATTTGCATATTCTTTTTGTTTTTAAATTATTGTTATTATCCTTTTGCTTATTGTGTGTTGAGCTGGGTGTGTTTTTACTGATGTATTGGTAACTTGTATGGCTGCTGCTTGTCTCTGTCCAGTGACGATGGATCGTGCCCCTTTCATGCTGCGTACTTACCGTACTTACTACTATAACACACCCGATGCAATACTCCTGGCTTGGAGGTTTCCATAGTATTACTATCAGTTGGAGTATACTTCTTTTTCTCTTTGTTTTTTTCATTTACTGTGGATAGTTTTGTTGGATGGTCTTGGCTTTGTTGACTTGTGCATTCTTTGTTGAGTCGTACGGGTTTTGGACAGGAAAAAAGGGGGGGGATATTTTCACCATATATGTTTGGGTAATGCATAGAATGTTGCACGGCTAGTGTGTTTATCAACACTGTTTAAAACATTATTGTGACACTTGATGATTTAAAAAAAAAAAATCAACACAATCTCTTTCGACGAATGATTTAAAAAGCATTGTTTCCTCTGATGTTTTTTGAGTTTCGTGTTGCTTCATTGTTTCTGGTTTTGGATTTTAGTGGTTTTTTTGTATTTCTGTATGCTGTGAAAAGTGTTTTTTTTTCTCACAATGCATTGAGTAGCTTTGTTGTTGGCGTGATGGTAGAATCAGGGAGACGGGCTGAAGAGAGAGTGGGGGTGGGGGGGTTTAGGGTTAGACCCTGGCGTCTCTCTCTCTGTCTTCTCCCGTCTCCTGTTTCATTTGTTTTTTTCTTCCCACGATGTATCGACTCGGCTGTGATACCTCTCGCTGTCGGCCTGTCCAGGCAGAGCCCGCTTCAACCCAACGGGGGGCGCAATGCACAATTACCATACATAAATGATGATGATGATAATGATGATGATGATGACGTTTGATGATGATGATGATGATGACATAACAATGACTTTGCTATTCATTGGATTTGGATCGCTTTGCACATGTATCATGCGGAATAAAACAAATCTGGTAGACTTTTTATTATTAAAGATTGTTTTCCCTTTTTTGAAAAAATAACTAAACTAAGATTCGAAGAAGTGACTTATGATAATAATATATGACTAAGGATATTGATTTTAAGCATTATGATTATCATTATTATAAATTAATATTGTTATCATTTTCTCCCTCAGCTGTTAATGAAATGATTCTGTATTTGAAGATGTTTTGGGTTTTTTTCATTTTGAAAAAAAAAATGCAAACTATATAATATAGGTGATGATGATGAAGCAAGAGAGAGAGAGAGAGTGCATGGTTTCGAGAGCTGTGTGTGTTTGTGTGAGCGTGAAATTCGGTGCTGGCTGGTAAAATGAATCCTGTTGTCCGATTGGACGGAAAACTCGACTGAAATGTCGGGGTGAGGGGAGTTAACCCCGACAGTCCATGGCACGAACATCAGAATCTTATCACTTTTTTTTCTTGTCCTTTTATCTCTTCTTGGTTTAACATTGTCTTGATCGTTGGTGGATTGTTTTGTATGTGGATTATTGAGAAAAAAAAATTACCCTTGTACATTTTTTTGGACTTTGATGTGTGCACAAGTGTTATAATTATAATAATTATGGCTAATTAACATTGTATGTTTCATTTTGTTCTTGTTGAGAGAGCTTTCTTATTTTAGCATTAACTTTTTTGGACCTCGTAACGATGTGTTTTTCAGCTTTGTAATTGTATTGGACTTGTACTGGTGTACTGTATTTTAGCTGACATGGTTGCATTGGTTTGTGTGTGTGTTTGTGTTTTTTTTTTCATTATGAACTTTTTCCTTACGATAATATACGGAGGCTTTGTCAGCAAAATTATATTAAAAGTGTTTTCCAATTAACAAAACAAAAAGATTTGGTCAGTGTTTTGATTGGATATTTTTCGTTTCTCTCACTGTTTCATCCTATTATATGGTTTTTCATGTAAAAGTATTTGTATCTTTGGTTTTTGAATTGGCATATGTACGAAATGCAGATCAGTAAAAATTGGTTATTATTGAACTGTATTACTGTTTGTGGTGATTTGTATTTATAGTCTGATTTTCTTTCACTTGTGTTGCTTGTACTTTATACACTCTGTGTGTAGGCTCGTGCTTACACACCCTTGGGAACACATGCATGCATGTTCACTGGTGTGTGAACGAAAATAACACGAACCCAATTCTCTCTCTCTCTCTCTCTCTCTCTCTCTCTCTCTCTCTCTCTCTCTCTCTCACTCACAGACACACACACATCCCAGGTATATGTGCATGACGACGTACACAAACTATGTACAGGCGCACACACACATTATATTCACACACACTGATGCGCTTGACAACACACACACACACACACACACACACACACACACACACACACACACACCACTACTCTGCGTTGGACTCGCACAGATCATACACAGACATTCTGAAGAAGGGCAAGGAACTTTGTGAACATTGATGCAAATCTTCTGCCACGGTTGACGAAGGGCGGAGTTAGCGAAAAACAATCCATATTTATTCCAAACTTTAATTAATGAAGGGCATTGGTGGCAGGGTTACGGTTGGTTACCTGAGCCCTCAGAATTTTATCAGAATCCATACACAACTTTTCCACCGAAGCTGATCACCTAACACTGAAGTCAACCCATGAACAAAACCTCTGACAACAAAAACACAAATGTTGCAAAACCTCAGACGACAAAAACAGAAATGTTGCAAAACCTCTGTTGCAAAACCTCAGACGACAAAAACAGAAATGTTGCAAAACCTCAGACGACAAAAACAGAAATGTTGCAAAACCTCAGACGACAAAAACACAAATGTTGCAAAACCTCAGACGACAAAAACAGAAATGTTGCAAAACCTCAGACGACAAAAACAGAAATGTTGCAAAACCTCCGACGACAAAAACACAAATGTTGCAAAACCTCAGACGACAAAAACACAAATGTTGCAAAACCTCAGACGACCAAAACACAAATGTTGCAAAACCTCTGACGACCAAAACACAAATGTTGCAAAACCTCTGACGACCAAAACACAAATGTTGCAAAACCTCCGACGACGAAAACACAATTTATGTTTACAATGGAGCAAAATGTGTGTCGAGCAACAACGCTGGTGTGTGTGTGCCACGAGCCAGGCAGTGGCGCATGACCTTGACCTCATTATGCTAATACAGCGGAGGAGGCGACTGCTGTCCCGGAGTGCTGGGCCGCAAGTTGTTCATGGTGGGGAAGTCTTTGCCCAAGGCACATCCCCATTCTTGTCCAAACGGACTTGAAAGACCCCCCATGTCACGTGTCACATTCCCTCTTATGCTTGGAAGATTTCATACCAGCTATTAGAGGGAAAACACGTGAAAACCATGATTTTGACACGTGACGTGGCTCTTTAAGATCGCCATGAAGAGGATCAGGTTATCCCTAAGGCTGTAGCACTAACAAAAACAAAAAACGCACGCAAGGCAAACGCCATATAAACGTACTCCCAGTTCAGTCTCTTTTCTTGCTCTCCCTCTGGTATTGGCCCTTTCGAAGACTAGCCTTGATAGGAACTGTTCGGAAATAATATTAATAAGGGGAGTAATTTCATGGTGTGTGGGAGTGATCTTGCCTAATCCAATCGGTCAAACGGGGGAAGTTACTCTACCATCGGGTAGATCCCCAGCTCTCGCCTCGTGTGTTTGAGCAGACATACTACAGCACTTAGAACACCGTGCGTCATTCTAAAACTGATGTCATTTATATTTCTACGTCACATTTTGCAAGTTTTGTCAGTTTGTGGCCACTGGCCACCACTAATTTTTATTAAAAAAAAGTTTGCAAGTCGGCATCCTTCGGTTTCAAACTTCGACGCCATTGTTGCTATGGTATTAGACCGAGTAATAGAGGTAAGTAACTCTCCCAAGTGCTCTCCCCTATTTTTTTCCCTCCGAAAATCGTCTATTGAGTAGCTGGGAGTAAACCACCCTCACCCCCACCCCCCATTTCCACCCTTGCCTGATGCGGTCCAATCAACCCACCCTCCCGTTTTTCCTCTCGCTGCCTATACCACTGACCAAACAGTCCCCCCCCCCCCCCCCCCCACCCACACACACACACACACACACACTCACACAGAGATAAAATTTATTAGATGGAGGAATAAGGGTCATCACTGATGTCCCGTATGGCTTCGGCCGGGAGGACGTAATGCTAAACTTTCATCACTGATTAGCCGAACTGCTTCGGCCCAGTCTTATTTCCTGGAGGGGTGAAAAGTGTGGAGTGTATTATCTCCCTCTCGTCAAGGGAGTTAATTCTTGATCATCGGGTCATTGCGGTTTTTTGTGTTTAAAAATCCCTGTACTGGTATGGTAAAAAAAATAATATGGTAATACTGAGAAATTGAATATTTTACGAGAAAAGTTGTTAGGTGACACCTGTTCAGTCTACTTAAAAACAACAACAAACTGAAACAGACTGCAACGGCACTGGAACATACAACAAACAAACAACTACACGACAAGTGTAAAGTGACGTTATTTTATTCACAAGAGACAAAACAGAACTACTGAATATTTCGGCGAATGGGCCTTTATCAACACAGACAAACAAGAAAACAGAAAGCAGCCGCCTGCTATTCCAGAAGGCTGGGTTTACCCTTGTTTTATTGGTATTTGGTACTTTATAGTCACAGAGGTGTCTGTGAAATTCGGGTTGCTCCCACCCGGAGAGCGTGTGGCAGCCAGGCGCGCCACCCATTTAATTTTTTTTGGTATCTACATGCGATTTTTGTGTGACTGATGAAGGGGATGGGGGTAAATTTTGACCAAATGACAACTTTTTCTTGCCACTTGGATTAGCGTGTGGTAAGTGCATGGGCACACAGGACCTCGGTTTATCGTCTGATTCGAAAGAGTGGAGAAGCCTTGCTCAGGGTACATCCCCACTCTCTCAGCCCAAAATGGTAGGGGAAGACGGGGTAAAGAGCGCATGGGCGGGTAAGAAGCCCACCCCAATTATCTCATGAAATGAAGCAAATTTCAGTCTCATTTTGCCCATGAGACGAGCGTTAATGTCTAGCATTCGTCTCATGGGCAAATTTGACTGAAATTTTCTTTATTTCATGAGATAATTGGGGTGGGCTTCTTACCCGCCCATGCGCTTTTTACCCCGTCTTCCCCTAAATGCACAATCTGACAGTTATTATTCACATGTTAATTAAATGCACACATGCACTTGAATTCAAGAGTCAACGCACGCACACGCGCGCATGCACATGCACACACACATGCACTTTCACTCAAATTCATACTTGCAGTCAGCATTTCACATTTTGTTCACATTTGTTTTACAAAATGCGACTGAAAAACAGAATTATTTCGAGATCACGCACCCCACTCCCTTACACACGTTTAAAAAAAAGAAGTTGCAACATTGAATATTCGACATGAACGACTTACCATACTTGTGAAGAATTAAACACACACACACACACACGACACAGATCACACACCCTGCTGTACCGGTGTTGCGTGAAATACCTCTCCCGTGAAGTTTGTCCCGTTTCCTCTTTCGAATTTTGTGTGCTGTTTGTATTGGGAAGGATTCGCCCCTGAACAGGCTACATTCAGGGGTCTGGTGGCGTGCAGGAAGAGCAGAGGACTCATCACTAAATATTGAGAATATAAACGTACAAGAATTGAAGAAGAAAAAAACCAACACACCATTAAACTTTCCTCTTATATGTAGGGGAAGACGGGGTAAAAAGCGCATGGGCGGGTAAGAAGCCCACCCCAATTATCTCATGAAATGAAGCAAATTTCAGTCTCATTTTGCCCATGAGACGAGCGTTAATGTCTAGCTTTCGTCTCATGGGCAAATTTGACTGAAATTTTCTTTATTTCATGAGATAATTGGGGTGGGCTTCTTACCCGCCCATGCGCTTTTTACCCCGTCTTCCCCTATATAGTTTACTTTAATAAAAACTTTTTTTGTGTCCAATGTATGTGTTTGTGAACCTAAGAAACAAACTCAATTACTTTAATTTTAACTTTACTTTTAAATATTGAGAAGTCCGCGATATTTTTTTCAAATTTATTATCTATTATTTTTGTCTGCTTGGGTGTTTCAGTTTACATTGTCCGCCATTTGGGGAAAAGGCTAAAGCAAGTACTATCTTCTTCTTCTTCTTCTTCTTCTTCTTCTTCTTCTTCTTCTTCACCTTAGGCAGCCAACTTCATCACGTTGAAGATTCTGCCGCACTTTAAGGGGTAGTACAAAAAAGTTCAGCAAAGATAGGGTAGAAAGTGAACTGATGAGATAGTATGGGGAAAGATAGAGCCCAAGATAGTCAGGAATAATTTAAGTATTTTTGATACTCCGTTTGCTCTGTAGGCTTGAAGGATAATAATTTTTATGAGATAGACCATGGATCTGTACATCGATTTATCGGCAAAGATGTAGATTTGCACCGTCCAGCTCAATTTCTCGGTTCTTCCAAAGAGTGTCTTCGGTTCTTCGTAGCGATAACGTGAAATAGGTCACGGTTGTAGCGCGCATGCGCAAGGGGACTTATTTGACGGGAGGACTTATTTCTCATGACACCGGCTATTTAACTAACCAACTTGACCTTGAGCTGGCTGGCTTGTTGGTGGGTAAACTAGCTACCCGTTATCGCCCGTCCACCCGTCCACCCGCTTACTGGGGGCGACCGAACATTGACCGGACTGAGTCGCCTAGTTGTAGCGTTCTGAGATAACTAAAGCGCTAAGGTTCAGTAGCTTGAAATATGAAGAAAACGTCCGTTTAAATTAACGTCCTCCGACCTGGAACAGGCACACGTGGGACATTTTTAACTTTAAAGATAGTGGGACGATCCTGGAGGTACTGCAATATCAGGAAAGTCCCGAAGTTTTTTCTTCTTCCCAGTAGCTTATATTGTTTATACTAGGGGAAGACGGGGTAAAAAGCGCATGGGCGGGTAAGAAGCCCACCCCAATTATCTCATGAAATGAAGCAAATTTCAGTCTCATTTTGCCCATGAGACGAGCGTTAATGTCTAGCATTCGTCTCATGGGCAAATTTGACTGAAATTTTCTTTATTTCATGAGATAATTGGGGTGGGCTTCTTACCCGCCCATGCGCTTTTTACCCCGTCTTCCCCTAAGTATAAACGAGTCAAATTGGATAGTCCATTGACGTATTATTGGATTTATTACAAAAACTAATAACTTGTATCAAACAATAACTGCAGAAATATACAAATCGGGTTTTGCTTTTTATATTTCAGCAGTCTTTTTTTTTATGCAAGTTATTTGTTTTCGTAATAAGTTCAATAATCAATTTGACTCCAAGCCATCGCTATGATCCCGCTGTTTGCGCAACTTTGTTAAAGACTATGCTGTTCAAATGATCGGTTAATAAGCGTAACATTGTCATACTTTAACTTTGAATGTGACGAGAGTCTTTTTCACTGCATGTAAAATAAACGGTATGCTGAATGCATTTAAAAAATCCACGATTTGGTCAAACATCCCTACATTATATTACTCGGTAAACAGGCCTTGCGATATCAACGGAAGAACATGTGCAAAACTACACACCAGGGCCTGTATTCACGTTGAGATAGCATGAGACTTAGCATGATGCTAACTTAGAAGCTCTTCCAATGTCCTATAGGATTTAATAGGACTTTTGGAAGAGCTTCTAAGTTAGCATCATGCTAAGTCTCATGCTATCTCAACGTGAATACAGGCCCTGGTCATGATGTGTGCTCGTTTTATTGTTCTTTAAAAAACCACCTAAATCATTTGCCATTTCCACAACATTAAACACCACTTCGATATAGAATAGTTCCCCCATCCTCTGGAAGTTCTGTGCTTGTAACTTCCTCTAATCTGTCACTCTCTTTGACTCTGCCTTTTCCCTTGGCTTACTGTCATCTACTATCATTCTGCCTTACCGATCCATCCATTATCCTGCCTTTTTTTTTCTTCCACGAAACGCTTTCAAAAACATTTCCTCCAGCCGAAGTCGGACTTGCTGGGCCTAACTCATTTCTTAGTTAGGCGCATAACGGCAGCATGACGCATCTGCGCTCATAATTGACAGGAAACTGTCTGAGTGATCGAAGAAGAAGAAGAAGAAGAGCGAAGAAAACCGTTGGCCCTCAGTTGCTTTTCTCTCTCTCTTTTTTTTCTTTTTTTTACCTGTGTGGATACCTAGAGGCCACTCAGACTGTTCAATGTGTTCAAGGGAAACACGTTGTGTTATACCTGTGTGGATTCCTAGAGGCCACTCAGACTGTTCAATGTGTTCAAGGGAAACACGTTGTGTTTTACCTGTGTGGATACCTAGAGGCCACTCAGACTGTTCAATGTGTTCAAGGGAAACACGTTGTGTTTTACCTGTGTGGATACCTAGAGGCCACTCAGACTGTTCAATGGAAACATGTTGTGTTTTACCTGTGTGGATTCCTAGAGGCCACTCAGACTGTTCAATGTGTTCAAGGGAAACACGTTGTGTTTTACCTGTGTGGATACCTAGAGGCCACTCAGACTGTTCAATGTGTTCAAGGGAAACATGTTGTGTTTTACCTGTGTGGATTCCTAGAGGCCACTCAGACTGTTCAATGTGTTCAAGGGAAACATGTTGTGTTTTACCTGTGTGGATTCCTAGAGGCCACTCAGACTGTTCAATGTGTTCAAGGGAAACATGTTGTGTTTTACCTGTGTGGATTCCTAGAGGCCACTCAGACTGTTCAATGTGTTCAAGGGAAACATGTTGTGTTTTACCTGTGTGGATTCCTAGAGGCCACTCAGACTGTTCAATGTGTTCAAGGGAAACATGTTGTGTGTTTTACCTGTGTGGATACCTAGAGGCCACTGAGACTGTTCAATGTGTTCAAGGGAAACATGTTGTGTTTTACCTGTGTGGATACCTAGAGGCCACTCAGACTGTTCAATGTGTTCAAGGGAAACATGTTGTGTTTTACCTGTGTGGATTCCTAGAGGCCACTCAGACTGTTCAATGTGTTCAAGGGAAACATGTTGTGTGTTTTACCTGTGTGGATACCTAGAGGCCACTCAGACTGTTCAATGTGTTCAAGGGAAACACGTTGTGTTTTACCTGTGTGGATACCTAGAGGCCACTCAGACTGTTCAATGTGTTCAAGGGAAACATGTTGTGTTTTACCTGTGTGGATTCCTAGAGGCCACTCACTGTTCAATGTGTTCAAGGGAAACATGTTGTGTTTTACCTGTGTGGATACCTAGAGGCCACTCAGACTGTTCAATGTGTTCAAGGGAAACATGTTGTGGGGTCTCCGCATCAGAACTACATTATCCCCCGAAAACGGAGTGTGGCTGCGCACGTGGCGGGGTAATCAAAAACGGTCACACACGTAATGTTCTTGGAATGAAAGTCTGATTAACGTCCTCCGGTCTGGAACAGACGCATATGGGACATTCAGTATGAGTAGATATAAAGATGATGGGAACGATCCTGGATGCAATGCCCGGAGGCAGTGCAACACCAGGAAAGTCCCGAATTTTTAGCAATACAAATATTGTGCGTAATGTTCTCATCCCTAGCTGATGCATTTGTACCATACTGTTCAAGTGCTTCGGCTGTTGAGATGATCCCTGGAGTCTTTTAGCCAGGGTACGACAACAACAACAACTACAGAACTACATTGGTCAAGTGTATCTGAGGCAACACGTTCACATCGTACAGCAACCAGCACGGGTTCGTTCCAGGCCACAGCAGAAAGGTTCTTCTGCTCATTCTCTACTTGAGATTATGATCTGAACGCTTAACCCTTTCTCCGCCAGCCATTTGTTTAGCCAAAAATACTAGTAAGCCTAACTGGGAGGAGAAAATACACCTATCTGCAGTATTGGGAATTCCTCTGTGACATGTCTAGCATTAGGCCTATCTTTACCTCCCAAAATTAAGAAGGTGGGGTCTTCGGATAACAGGCCCTGATTCGATGCCTTTTAGTGACATGGGCGTTGAACCATTGTGGTGCAAACATGCGACGTTGGCGGTGAAAGGGTTAAACCATTGTGGTGCAAACATGCGACATTGGCGGTGAAAGGGTTAAACCATTGTGGTGCAAACATGCGACGTTGGCGGTGAAAGGGTTAAGGGCCAGTCAAACTGCATACGATTCGACCTCGATCCGATTGTGACGATGTCTGTGAGTGAAATACTCACAGATCGCGTCACGTGAAGTACCCAGCCAAATTCCTCTCTTCATCTCTTTTAAATATCATTCTAAACAACAAAACGCTTATCTATGATCCAATATCTGTCTCAAATTCTATCTCATCCCGTGCTGCGCATCTTCGTCTTTGAACCCCTGTTAAGGATGCATAATTATGTCAATGGTTGCTCTTCGCGTACTGGCCTCTTCAGTCGTCATAGGCCTTGTAGAAAGAGGCCTAATAAATGATCTTCCCATAGATCCTCGAATGTGAGGGGTATGCCATCATCATCATCATCATCATCATCATCATCATCATCATCATCATCATCATTGTTTTGTAACGTCAATCAATCTGTTTATGGAAGTGGTTACAGTTATGGACAATGCCCCCCCCCCCCCCCCCCCACCACACACCCACGCACACACATTTCCCTGACACACACACACACACACACGCACACGCACACGCACACGCACACACACACACACACACACACACGCACACACACGCACGCACGCACACACACACGCGCACACACACACGCACACACACACACACACACACACACACACACACACACACACACATATTTCCCCCTAGGCAACCAGCATGGGACATTTGACCGGATTGTGTTGGTAGCGATAGAGTCGTCTAATAATACAATAACAATTGAGGCTGCTTTACCCCGATCTCCCCTACACGACACGGCGTGGCAGTCACAAGGTCACGCACGGTCCGTTGCCGTTCTCTCTGGACCGCTGGTCAACAGAGCGTGCTACGGAAGCAGCAGTACAACCAGGCTCTGTGTGTGCGTGTTACTGGTCACTGGTGTGTGGCTAATAGTTATGACTTCTACAGGACTGTGTGAGATGACCAGCACACAAAGACACTACTGTTTCAGGCAAAGGTGCAGATCAACGCCCCTCACCCCCCTCCATTTTCTCGGTTCTTTTCCGTTTCTTTCAATCTTGCCTTTCTTACTTACTGCAGATTGAGCCTCATTCGTTTCCTATATTTAAAGTTAATATTCATCCTTTCAACTAATTAAAAATGAACCAAGACGTCCAGGAGGGGTGTTGATCTGCATCCCCCCTCCCCTACGCATTTTTTGTTGTCTTGTACATTACGTACCCCCCACCCCCCCACCCCCCCCCCACCCCGCCTTTTTGGTCTTTGGTATCACCAAGCTAACGGACTGGTGCGCGCCTAGCCTATTGTGGTCGTACCAAAGCAGAATGACAAAATTAGAGTCTGCGTGGATCTGAGCAAACTCAATGAGTCAGTCCGTAGAGAAAACTATCCGCTGCCATCCATGGACCAATTACTGGCACAGCTGTCAGGAGCTACAGTCTTTACCAAGTTAGACTGCAATAGTGGATTCCACCAGGTGCCCTTGGATGAACAAAGTCAGGAGTTGACCACATTTAGCACACCATTCGGGAGATATTGTTATGCCAGACTTCCCTTTGGGATAAACTCAGGTCCTGAAGTTTTTCAACAAGGCCTTAGCCCCGCAGAACTACTCATGGGAATAAAGCTACAAACATTGATTCCCACACTGCCTTCGCGCTTTTCTGAAGGGGAAAACAAAGAAGAATTCCGAAAGAAAGATGCGCAGCAGAAGATCAAACAGAAGAAAGATCACGACCAAGCTCATCGCGCCAGACCTGCCAGTGAGTTGACTTCAGGCCAACCAGTATGGGTCAAACCAGCGATGACACCAGGGACAGTTATCAAAATCCTCCCGAACAGGTCTTACGAGGTGGACACACCTTGTGGACATCAGAGACGCAATCGTGTTCGTCTGATTCCCCGTGATCCCAATCCTGAAAAACCCAAACCTGTTCCCTAAAATCTGTCCACACTCTTTCCCAAATCCATTGGAGCCGATCCTGTCCCTGATCCGGTTCCTTCCCATGACTCCAGTCCAGAAACCTCTTCCGGGTTCCCCAGAACCAGCCAGCGTCTTCTTCAGCCACCTGCCATGCCTGACGTGAAGATGTCTCGAAGCGGCCGACTAATCAAGACACCACCAAAACTGAATCTATGAACTGTTACAATGACTAAATGAAAGAAAAGAAAGACTGTAAAGGCAACGTTGCCTAACCGAATTAAAATGACTGGAAAAGTGTAAGTCAAAGTTTGTGTTAAACTTAAAGATTAAAGATAAAAGTTTAAAAGTAAAGGACTTTTGAAGATCAAACACAATTTGGGATCAAAAGACTCTAAAGATGTTTGTTCACAGAAGGTTGATGTAAATTGTTTTTGAAAGTCAATTTTAAATGGAAGAAAAGACTAAAGGTGTTTCTTCACAGAGGGTTGAAGTAATGTTTTAAAAAAAAAGGGAGATGTGGCATAATGCATGTTTAGTTTGTATTGGATTCTGGTAATAATCACCTGGAGCTTGAAACATGAAATGGCTGAGAATGCGTGTTTGTGTGGGCCGAACGTTTTGAATGTTTAGCCGTATAAAACATGAATGCACCATAACACATAACACAATAGAACAGACTTAATTTAAAATTGTTTTATAATGCATATCATGAAACAAATAATGTTTAATATATTTATATATAAGTCAAAGGTATTGTAAAGAAATACAAGATGTGTGAAATGGAAAGAAAACAACAACAAAACGATTTGTAGGATTCTGGACAGCATCCTCGTCTTTATATAAATCCTCGTTAAATAAGGAGAACTCTGTTGCTGACAGCCAGCTGATCCGTGTAGTCAAGGTCAGTGAGGCATGTCAGGTTCCACTTCAGCGAGTCTTCGGAGCAGCAGGATTCCGTCACGGATGGGCACCAGAACCTGAGAGACAGAAACAAACAAACAAACAGACAGATCACCATGTCAGCCTGCGTTCACTGACCACTAGACCATTATTTGTGTTGTTGTTGCTTGCTTCTGGAAGTGTGGCCTGGGCCTTCCTAGCT
>JAGGCT020001146.1:0-15000 GCA_017654935.2 Phymorhynchus buccinoides
TCGACAACCGAGACGAGTGCGAAGCCGAGTGTGTCGCCACTGAGACCCCGCCCGTCACTGAGGATCCCGGTGAGTAAGAGATTATGGCGTGCTGTTGTAATGTGCTGTGGTGTGGGTGACACCATTCAGACAATAGGATGAAAGAGAGCAGGAAAAAAAACTCCCTTAAAAAAAAAATTAAAAAAAGAAAAAAAAGAGGGGGGGGGGGAGTGAAAAGGAACAAAGAATAACAGGAGGACAGGAAAGAAAAAAGAAAAGAAAGGGTGAAAAACGAAGGCGGAAGTGGTGGTAGGTTGCATGATGAGTGAGCGGATGAATGATTGGGTGTGGTGTGAGAGTTACATATTTTGTTAATGAAAATTTATGTTTCATACTTTTATTTAGTATTTTTATTTTTACACGGTGGAAGACAAGTTTCCATGTGCGTTGTACAATGCCAATGGACAATAAAGAAACTTATGACTTATGTGATGTGGATTGAATTGAGTGTGAAGCCGAATATATCGCCACTGAGACCCCCACCCCCACCCCCACTGAAGATCCCGGTGAGTAAGAGATTATAGTGTGCTGTTGCAATGTGGTGTGGTGTGGTGATGTGGATTGAATCAACAACCGCATCAACAACCGCGATATGTGTGAGGCTGAATGGATTGCTACTGAGACCTCTTTAAGGGAAAACAACCGATCCTAGGTATCGGGTCTTGCTCGTCAGAAAAGCTCTGCCTCGCGGTGGCAACAGGGAACAAAGAAGGGCGAACCGTCTCACTCGCCAGCTGTGATTCAAATGTGGCGCACGCGATGATGAAAATGATGTTTTACGTCCTCTCGGCCATAGACACATATGGGACATTTGTAAATACAAAGATGTTGGGAACAATACTGGCTGCAATGCCCGGAGGCAGTGCAACACCAGTAAAGTCCCAAGTTTTTAACAATATAGATAGGTGTAGCGGTAACCATGCCTCGGTTAAACCTCATCGGCTATGGTACCGTCACATTAATGTGGCGCGCGCTTAGCGCCTCCCCTCTTTTATAGTCCAGTCGCAGGTTTAAGATCCCGGTGAGTAAGAGATGTATTTAATTAGAGTGTGCTGTAATAATGTGATGTGGTGTGGTGATGTGGACTGGATCAACAACCGCGATGTGTATGAGGCTGAATGTATCGCCACTGAGACCCCTATCACTGAATATCCCGGTGAGTAAGAGATGTATTTCATTAGAGTGTGCTGTAATAATGTGATGTGGTGTGGTAATCTGGGTCGAATCAACAACCGTGATATGTGTGAGGCTGAATGCATCACTGGGTATGTTGTTTTTTACGTTCTCAGACTTCGTCAGCATCTGCGACATGCCCCAGGACCCGGGCCCTTGCCGAGGACGTCTGCCCCGCTGGTTCTACGACCCCCTGGACCGCCAGTGCCGCACCTTCTACTGGTCCGGTTGCCAGGGCAACGAGAACAACTTCCTGACGGTGCAGGAGTGCCAGCGGACCTGCATGGGCATGGTGGTGCCCCACACCACCCAGGCCCCCGCCACCACCACCACCCCCCGCCCCTACACCTTCAACCCCCCGCCCGTGTCCAGCTCCTGTGAGTTGCGCGAGGAGGTTTTCAGTTGAACGTTGTTTTGACTCTTGAGTGAACGACCAGCCACACGTCAGCTAAAATCGTACGACTGTGCAATACGATTCGCTCATTTGATCTCGAAGCGCGAATCGAGTTTTGTTCTTGGAGAACCACGTGATCGAATCGTATCGTACAGTCGTACGATTTTTAGTTGACGTGTGGCTGGCCCGTAAGCGGCGTTACGTTAAAACGAACTCTTCTGGACAAATTGAATGAATGATGTGGGTGCTCGCTGTAGGAAGCATGTTGCTGCTTACATCGTTATTTTGGATTATTGCTCTCTCCCTCTTTCTGTCTGTGTCTGTCTGTCTGTCTGATTCTCTCCTTCTCTCTCTCTCTCTCTCTCTCTCTCTCTCTCTCTCTCTCTCTCTCTCTCTCTCTCTCTCTCTCTCTCTCTCTCTCTCTCTCTCTCTCTCTCTCTCTCTCTCTCTCTCTCTCTCTCTCTCTCTCTCTCTCTCTCTCTCTCTCTCTGTGTCTGTCTGTCTGTCTTGCTGTCTATCTGTGTATCTTTCTGTCTGTCCATCTGTCTCTCTCCCTCTCTGTGTGACTTCCTCTGTCTGTCTGTCTGTCTGTCTGACTCTCTCCTTCTCTCTCTCTCTCTCTCTCTCTCTCTCTCTCTCTCTCTCTCTCTCTCTCTCTCTCTCTCTAATCTCCATATGCCCTTTCTCTGCCAGTGACTGCACTTTGTAAAGCATTTCAGCAAACATTAGCATTATATGGAATAGTTACCCACTAGTTATTGTCTATATTATTATGTGAACTGCTCAGCACTACTTTCTTCATATACCGTCTTTGGCCTTTTTTGTCTTGGTCTTTGAATGAAACACACGATGACATTTTCATTCCCTCTCCCTAACTAGTGTTGATGACGGGCGAAGAGAAGGTACGGGAAGGCTCGGAGCTCCGGCTGACCTGCCGCGCCCAGGGCCCCTCCATGCCCACGCTCATCGAGTGGTTCATCAACGGCAAGCGCATCGGCCGCGAGCACGACCACCTGTCCATCCGCTCGCAGCCCGCGCCCAGCGAGCACAGCCTGAGCAGCGAGCTGGTCATCTCCCGGGCCCGCAAGGAGGACACGGCCACCTACTACTGCCGTAGCATCCCTTACAGCGATGTGGAGCGAAGGACCGTGGTAGTCAGCAAAACCGCTCCAGGTAATAATCGATGTTTTAAAGAACACCCACGTCACGTGTCACATTCCCTCTTATCTGTTAAGATTTATTACCAGCTATAAGAGGGAAAACCCGTGAAAACTATGATTTTGACACGTGGCGTGGTGGGTCTTTAAGAGTCAAAACGGACTATCTTCACAAATGGTCCAATGGTTTCTTATGGAAAATATTGTGAAAACTAATAACATGTATTCAAAAAGACTGATAAGAAAGTATGTAACATGCGGATCAGTCTCCTATGTACAATTCACCAGTCTTTTTTATTTTTTAATTACAAGTTATTAGTTTTCCCAATAAGTTCTAAAGTTAGTCAATGGGCTGGCTATCTGAAGATAGTCCGTTTGGACTCTAAGCCGTCGTGTTAGCAACACGTTTTCAGTTTTCTTTTCTAGCCCTTCATGAATTTGTATTTTCTCTTATGCTTAAATTGTTTCTGTTATCAAAGAAGATGAATGTTTTTTCTATTTCGTTTCTTTGTTATGTTTCTAATGTTCAAAATTAACCTTTTTTTTCTTTTTCTTAAATGTGTGATTTTTCAGTCTGTGATTGTCTGTGACTTATTTTGAGTAGGCACACTATAAGCTATAAGCTTGTTGCTGCCGTCATTCTTGTTCATTTTATTTGGTGTATATGTTTTGCTTGTCAATAATTTTTTAAATTTAAACCACGTTTTCAATTACTAAAACAAAAGTGATTGTTGTGAGACCACACTGTCACGTTAATTAAAAAAATGAGAAGATGACCGAACAGAAACCAAAGACATAAACAAAAACAGCTATGCTGTACTTTATGCATCCTCCCCTCAAGTTTTTGCATGTACAAATTTCACTGAGAAGCAACATTCTGCCATTTTCGGGAAATGGATAGGGTTAGGATCAGCCTATGGGATTATTTTCATACAACTGAAAGATGAAGACTTTAAGATTGAAGGTCGTAATCATGAGGGTGGTCACATCCCTTACAGCGATGTGGAGCGAAGGACCGTGGTGGTCAGCAAAACTGCTCCTGGTCAAAGACACTGAAAAGAAAGACTAACTGAAAAGACACTGAAAAGAAAGTCCCTTTTCCCTATATGAGTAGTGAGGACAGAAACACTGGTTATGTCCCTTTTAAACGTGACACATTTAGGTTACATTAACTCTTTTTTTCAAACCTGAGAGAGTTATCTTTTCACGAGTCAGTTATACTTTGGATAACTACCCCACTAACGACAACTCTATCAGCCCGGCTCGGAGTTACTCTTAAGTAGTCCATCTTACCCTTTTAGAGTCTTTGTCCTGGTTAGGCTAACAAACTGGATCTCTCCCCCTGTGGGCATACCGGGGGGGTCTTTCATTACAAATAGTTCCCACACCTTCTGGAAGTTCTGTGTCTTGTATCCTCCTCTAATCCATCACTCTCTTTGACTCTGCCTTTTCCCTTTGCTTACCGTCATCTGCTATCTTTCTATCTCACCGGTCCATTCTCCTGCCTTTTTTCTATGAATTCTTACAAAGATCTCTTCAGCCGAAGTCGGGCATGCTGGGCCTAACTATTTGTTAGTTAGGCGCATAACGGCAGCATGACGCGTCTACGCTCATATGACAGGAAACTGTCTGAGCGAACGAAGAAGAAAAAGAAGAAGTTAATACAATCTATAAAAAAAAGAGTAAATAATGTTTTGTTATATATAAACAACAACAAAACGCTGCGCTAAAGAGTGAACAAGAAAAAGAGGAAAAGGATGAAGAGCGAACACTATCTACCTCTCCTCTCCTCCATCAAGATCAGTTGTGTTTTTTGTTAATAGGGTTCAACAGTCTCTGCTTTGTTTCTTTATTATTCAGAATATGTTAGGCGTGAACCAGACTGTATAATCAGCAGGTAGATAGCAGAAGGGAACAAAATGGACCGAATTCCGAATTTAGTGCAAAGGGGGGTGGATGTGTGTGTATGCCTGTATGTGTGTATGATGGTTTGATGGTTTTGCCGATGTTTTTCTCTTCCCATTTTTGTTTGCTTTTTATTCTCCAGTAATACATGATTATTATGATACTCATAACGGTAATGATGTGGCAGTGAGGACCACTACTGAAGCGCCAGTGATCATCAGAACAGAGGCGCCAGATAGGAACGAGCCCAGTGATCCTGACAGTGAGTGTGTATTGATCGATCATTCATTCTGTTCTGAGCATTGTAGATTTTTTTGGGGTACAATCTAGCTATTAATAGCCTTTCAGTTTGATTCCTTTTTAAAGAAGTACTTCTCCTCTGACATCCCCCCCCCCCCCCCCCTATTGCCTGTTTATGTTTGACAGTGGTGTGAGTGAGTGTGCATGAATATATGAATATGCGTGTGCGCGCGCGCGCGTGTGTGTGTGTGTGTGTGTGTGTGTGTGTGTGTGTGTGTGTGTGTGTGTGTGTACGCGCACTAGAGTACATATATGTGTAACTGTGTGTGTGTGTGTGTGTGTGTGCGTGCGCGCGCATGCGTGCGTGTGTGCGTATGTGTGTTTCTATGCCATTAGTTTATTTAAATATCTCGACCACACACTCTGTTTTACCACCATTGTTATAGAAAATTATACTCTTAGACCTTAATCTCTGTTTTTGTTGGGTTTTATTGTTGGTGGTGGTGATGATGTTTTTTTGTCCTTGCCTTGGACCATCAAAATTAAAATGAGGAGTACGCTACTACTGAATGTTTTCATTCTTTTGCACAGCCGTATGTCGACTGCCAAGCGAGCCAGGGCGATGCAAGGCCTACTTCCCTCGCTGGTACTATGACAGTGACACGCGCACGTGTCGCCAGTTTGTCTACGGGGGGTGCCAGGGCAACAGTAACAACTTCGAGAGCCAGCAGGACTGCCTGGAGTATTGCCAGAGGGAAGACGGTAAGACTACTGTAGTATGAGTCTCTCTCTCTCTGTCTCTCTATGTCCGTGTCTGTCTCTTTGTCTGTCTCTCTCTCTCTCTCTCTCTCTCTCTCTCTCTCTCTCTCTCTCTCTCTCTCTCTCTCTCTCTCTCTCTCTCTCTCTCAGGGGCGGATCTGATAGGGGTTTCCGGATCTGATAGGGGTTTCCGGATCTGATAGGGGTTTCCGGATCTGATAGGGGTTTCCGGATCTGATAGGGGTTTCCAGTGTTTCCGGACCCCCGCCCCCACCCCTCTTCCCTTTGCCTCAAGCACGTACCTTATACAAGGGTAAAACGCAAGAAAATGGCTCAAGGTGTTCTTTAATAATCACTAAATTGCAAAATCTTTGCGGGGGTGGGGGTGGGGCCGGGTTCGTCCCCTGGGCCCACACAAGGCCACTACACCGTCCCCTGGGCTGAACCCCACACAAGGCCACTACACCTTAACCTAGGACCTATGCAGCTCCCTGAACTCCCCGCTGAACCTGGGCCCACACAAGGCCACTACACCTTAACCTAGCTCCCTGAACTCCCCCTATGCCCACACAGCTACCCTGAACCTCCAGCTCCCTGAACTACTGAACCTGGGCCCACACAAGGCCACTACACCTTAACCTAGGACCTATGCAGCTCCCTGAACTCCCCGCTGAACCTGGGCCCACACAAGGCCACTACACCTTAACCTAGGACCTATGCAGCTCCCTGAACTCCCCGCTGAACCTGGGCCCACACAAGGCCACTACACCTTAACCTAGCTCCCAGAACCTGAACCTGGGCCCACACAAGCTCCCTGAACTCCCCGCTGAACCTGGGCCCACACAAGGCCACTACACCTTAACCTAGGACCTATGCAGCTCCGCTGAACTGGGCCCCACGCCACTACACCTTAACCTAGGACCTATGCACCTGGGCTGGGCCCACACAAGGCCACTACACCTTAACCTAGGACCTATGCAGCTCCCTGAACTCCCCGCTGAACCTGGGCCCACACAAGGCCACTACACCTTAACCTAGGACCTATGCAGCTCCCTGAACTCCCCGCTGTACCTGGGCCCACACAAGGCCACTACACCTTAACCTAGCTCCCTGAACTCCCCGCTGAACCTGGGCCCACACAAGGCCACTACACCTTAACCTAGCTCCCTGAACTCCCCGCTGAACCTGGGCCCACACAAGGCCACTACACCTTAACCTAGGACCTATGCAGCTCCCTGAACTCCCCGCTGAACCTGGGCCCACACAAGGCCACTACACCTTAACCTAGGACCTATGCAGCTCCCTGAACTCCCCGTTGAACCCCACCCCCCTCCTTACGAATGAGTTGGTCTTCCCCATCTTCGGTCGTCACCGTGTTAATCTCCTTTGTCTTTTGTCTTCGTTATCCTTCACACCTCCTCCTCCTCCTCCTCCTCCTTTTCTTCTTCAATTTTCTGTGTGTGTGTGTGTGTGTGTGTGTGTGTGTGTGAGTGTGCGTGTGCGTGTGCGTGCGTGCGTGCGCGCGTGTGTGTATATATGTATGTTTTACTAGTAAAAGCTGAATTACAAAACAATGGACAAACATAAAGTAGAAATACCATCAAAGCCTGCTAACTGGATAACAAGGATAGTTCAATTATAATGAATTAAACAGGCCTAATTATCAATTATTCAATGCTGAATTATAATACAAATTATGGATGTAGATTGTTTATAACCACAATCAGACATTTTTGAAATATTTTCCTCCAATATATAATTAGTTCCTTTGTTCATTCATTTAAAAAAACAAATTGTGTGTGTGCAGATTCTCGACCAGAAGAAAAGTCGGACAGAAATGAAGAATCGTCTGATCCAAATGGTAGTGTGTGTGTGTGTGTGTGTGTGTGTGTGTGTGTGTGTGTGTGTGTGTGTGTGTGTGTGTGTGTGTGTGTGGTGTGTTTGTGTGTGTATATATGCGTGAGCGTATGCATGTGTGTATGTGTGAGCATGCACATGCGTGTGTGTGTGTGATTACTATGTTGGGAAAGGAATAAACCATATGTTTTCATTTCACAAGTACTCTTTGTATTCTATCTCTCCCCATTGCTCCCTCCCCCCCCCCCCCCCCCTGAGTGTGTATGTGTGAGCATGCACATGCGTGTGTGTGTGTGTGATTACAATGTTGGGAAAGGAATAAACCATATGTTTGCATTTCACAAGTACTCTTTGTATTCAACCTCTCCCTTTTGCTCCCTTTGTTTTAGCGTTATCTGAACTGAAGTCAAAGCAAGGAAGTTAATCAAATCTCTCTCTCTCTCTCTCTCTCTCTCTCTCTCTCTCTCTCTCTCTCTCTCTCTCTCTCTCTCTCTCTCTCTCTCTCTCTCTCTCCCTCCCTCTCTCTCTCTCTCTCTCTCTCTCTCTCCCTCCCTCTCTCTCTCTCTCTCTCTCTCTCTCCCTCCCTCCCTCCCTCTCTCTCTCTCTCTCTCCCTCTCTCTCTCTCTCTCTCTCTCTCTCTCTCTCCCTCCCTCCCTCTCTCTCTCTCTCTCTCTCTCTCTCTCTCCCTCCCTCCTCTCTCTCTCTCTCTCTCTCTCTCTCTCTCTCTCTCTCTCTCTCTCCTCTCTCTCTCTCTCTCTCTCTCTCTCTCTCTCTCTCTCTCTCTCTCTCTCTCTCTCTCTCTCTCTCTCTCTCTCTCTCTCTCTCTCTCTCTCTCTCTCTCTCTCTCTCTCTCTCTCTACCACATCACGTAATATTGTTGTTATTTATTTATAAAGAAGATTTCCATAGCGCTTAATCTTCGAGCTCTAAGCGCTTAATGTTCCTCTTTTATTCTCTGTGCGTTTTGCAGCGGTGTGCAGTCTCCCTCCAATCACGGGCATGTGTCGGGCCAACATACCCCGCTGGTACTACGATGCCAGCACGGGTCGGTGCCGAGAGTTTGTCTACGGTGGATGCCGCGGCAACAGCAACAACTTTGAGAGCGAACAGGACTGCCTACGATACTGCCGAAGAGAGGGTAAGCGTACGGAGTGAGGGAGAGATGGATGCCTCCAAGACCTGAAGCTCTGAAATGATGGAGACTTTACAGACACTAATGAACCATAATGTCATGGCACAATCAGTACAACTTTTTCGAACCTTTAGTTTGAAGATGTGTGGATTTTAGTTATTGTTGGTTGTTTTTATTTTTGCATAAAAATGGTAATCACTCCTTTTATGAAATCTTACCAAGGCTACGACAGTTAGGCTTCACTTGCATGGACATTGTTTGTTTAGTTTATGTTAATTGTGAACATAATCGATCCAGTGTGTTCACTTGAATAATGTAGTGGGTTTTATTTAAATAAATAAAGTGGATGCCAACCAAGACTGAATAAATTTCATAGCTTGTTGTTCAAGAAAAGGGAAAGGGAAAGGGAAAGGGACAGAAAGTTAAGACAGACGTTTTATTTGAAGTGTTTTGCTCCTTGCACTTGAGGCCAGGTTTTCTGTTGTTTTAATATGTCACTGCAATGTGTTTCATCACCCAGTTCAAAGCATCGTCTGGACTTTCTTTCATCAATGTAAGCTTATTGTTTACTGTTGTTTCAGCACCCAGACCTGAACCGGCCACTACTGCAGCTCCTCCTGTGGATTCCAATGATCCAAACGGTGAGACAGTTTATACGGGAAGAAGGGGGGGAAATAGCGCAGAACAAACCTCTATGTATCCTTGCAATACCTCATAAAGCAGATTCAAAATCGATTAGCTGCAACAACAAAAAAGTTTAAATAGTAAAGTGTGGGCTTCTTTCAGAACTGCAGAACAAACCTCTATCCTTGCAACACCACGCAAATCAGATTTGAAATCGATTAGGTACGACAAAATAGGTTTAAATAATAAAGTGTTGGGCTATTTTAACTCGTTTGATCAGTTTTACTGATTCTGATGAGTTGATGTTGTATGCTCCACATTGATGTTATGTTAAAAGATGTGAATATAATCTCTTGACTACGGAATCAAGAACAGCTGCCCTGCCCCCTCCACTAACCACCCTTCGTCCCTTCCTTTCTTCCGCCGACCTCCCTCTGCTTCATTTCAAAGTTGTTTTCTTTTGACCTTGCAGAAAGTGCTGAGGACTTCTCAACATAATCTTTCTCTCTCTTCTTTGTCTGGTATTCAGTGGTGTGCCAAATGCCAGTGCAGACAGGCAAGTGCCGAGCCTCCATCCCACGGTACCACTACAACTCGGAAAAGGGCAAGTGTCTGCCCTTCACCTACGGCGGCTGTGAAGGCAACAGCAACAACTTTGAGTCAGAGGCTGCCTGCAACGACTTCTGCCGGGCTGAAGGTAAACTAACTTGGGGCATAGGATTAATGCGTATAAACTTTATTTGGTTTGGGGAATTTGCTAAGCGCATTATATATTTTAGGCATTAACATTTGTTTAAAATTAAGACGTCATGATCGTTTGTAATACAGCGCTGTATTTTAACAGCTGACACAATCAAAATTATGTTTTGAGATAACCGGAGGATTGTGAGGTGTTTTTTTTATTTTATAGATGAAGTGTCTCTGACCAAGTAGAGACATGTGCAAAGTAACTACGACAACCACTAAAAACGCTTAAACCTGCTGTCAAGAATCAGGAACAGACAAATATGTGGGCATAATCCCCTACATGTCATGGTATAGTTATATTGTTATACCATCGTAGTTGACAGAGAGTCATCTTACAGGGCACCATATTCAGAAGCAGAGAGAAGAGTAGATAAGAATGAAACAGCAATGATCTCGTATGCATATGGATAAGATTAATAAAGTCCCCCAAAGTACAGAGGACAGTAGGAATAGAAAGTGAAACAGACACGGGAATAAATTGATATTTATTGAACCTTCACGTGAGTGTTCTTATTTGTAAAACATTCATTTGTGTGGTTTAAAATTGAATTATCTCTGAAATAAGTGAACGCCCCTCAACATAATATTTAGTAGTGCTAGTAGCAGCGGCAGCTCTGCTTGTTGCTGCATCAGTTGTCTTGCGTTGTATCATATTTTGTTTCCGGACAATCAAATGTTTAAACCAGTATCAGCGGCAACAGCAGCACTAACGTACTGGTTTATGAAGGAGTAGAAGCAGTAGTAGTAGTGATGGTGGTAGTAGTCTTCTGGTAGTAAGCAATGGAAGATGGAGAAGCATTGGTGGTTGTGGTAGTACTTCTGTTAAATATTTATTTATATGGGAGAAAGGTGGCAGAGTGGTTAAGACGTTCGCCTGCCAAATGTAATGCGTGACTGCAGCGTGAGTGACCCGGGTTCGAATCCCGGCCTCGCCTTTCTTTCTAGTTTGACAGGAAAATCGAACTGAACGTCGAGTCCTTCGGATGGGGACTTAAAGCTAGTCTGACCCGTGCGCTTTACGCACGTAAAAATCCCACGACAGTTGAAAGTCGGTAAGAGCAGGGAGAAATTCCGCTGCCTGGTATGGCCAAATTGATAGCTAGGTTTTTCAAGTGTGCCCACACCCCCTCCTCACCCTGTACCCCCCCCAAAAAAACAAAAAAAAGAAATTGGGTAGGCGCTGCACTTGCGGCAACGCGCTCTCCTTTGGAGAGCAGCCCGAATTTCACAGAGATAAGTCTCTGTGACTAGAATATACCAAATACTAAAACAAATGACATCTATGCTATCATCGTAAGAATGATTATGGAAAACGATGAACCTTTTTACAGGGCATTACCCAACTGTATTCCATTTACTTGCTCCTTTCCACAGACATCTGTAGAATGCCCAAGGTGGTGGGCATGTGCTTGGCGGCATTCCAGCGATACTACTACGACTCTGCCCGTGGCACCTGCCAGCAGTTCATCTACGGCGGTTGCCAGGGCAACCTGAACAACTTTGGCACCCTGGAAGCGTGCCAGCAGAAGTGTGTGGACCGTGGGTCGTCTAGGGTGCAGCCTGAAGTCGGCAGGACCAAAGAGGTGACTTACAGTATTATAGTAGTATACTCCCGTGGGTATTATACCGGGGTGTCTATCGTACAAATAGTTCCCCACCTTCTGGAAATTCTGTGCTTGTAATCTATTCTAACCATACCATAACCTTTTTTTCAATACTCAAACAATAGCATAAGATTCTCAAATTGGAAACCTTACCCTAGCAACAATAAACAAAAAAGCAAAGGACGATAACTCCCCTTTCTGGAAGTAGCCCATGCTGTCTCTTTACTTCCGGTCATGCGGTCCCTTTGCTTTAGGAGCTCACTTTTCCATTTTCCACACTGGAAGGCGCATCACTGTTGGGAATCTCCCTAGTTTTCCATACCTTGTATGGGGTCACCTTGGTCAGTTGTTGTTTTCTCCAATTAACCGGGTTGTGCTCTACTTCTTAGTTGTATATTTCCTCTAATCTGTCACTCTCTTTGACTCTGCCTTTTCCCTGTGCTATCTGTCGTCTACTATCTTTCTGCTTTACTGGTCCATTCTCCTGCCTGTTTTTAATATAGACTCTTACAAATATTTCTTTTACCGAAGTCTACTAACTTTTCGTTTTATTTTGTCCAAGCCTTCTCTATTAACTTTCTCCTGGCCAAGCCTTTTCTATCAACTTACCGATTTCGTTTTCTTTGGGCCAAGCCTTTTCTATTAACTTACCAATTTTGTTTTGTTTTGGACGAGCCTTTTCTATTAACTTACCAATTTCGTTTTCTCCTGGCCAAGCCTTTTCTATTAACATACCAATTTCGTTTTCTTTTGGCCAAGCCTTTTTTATATTAATTTACCAATTTCGTTTTCTCCTGGCCAAGCCTTTTCAATTAACTTACCGATTTCGTTTTCTCCTAGACAAGTCTTTTCTATCAGCTTACCAATTTCGTTTTCTCCTGGCCAAGCCTTTTCAATTAACTTACCGATTTCGTTTTCTCCTGGACAAGTCTTTTCTATCAGCTTACCAATTTCGTTTTCTCCTGGCCAAGCCTTTTCAATTAACTTACCGATTTCGTTTTCTCCTGGACAAGCCTTTCCTGTTTACTTACCAATTTCGTTTTCTCCTGGACAAGCCTTTCCTGTTTACTTACCAATTTCGTTTTCTCCTGGCCAAGCCTTTTCAATTAACTTACCGATTTCGTTTTCTCCTGGACAAGTCTTTTCTATCAGCTTACCAATTTCGTTTTCTCCTGGCCAAGCCTTTTCAATTAACTTACCAATTTCGTTTTCTCCTGGACAAGCCTTTCCTGTTTACTTACCAATTTCGTTTTCTCCTGGCCAAGCCTTTTCAATTAACTTATTAATTTCGTTTTCACCTGGTCAAGCCTTTTCAATTAACTTATTAATTTCAATTTCGTTTTCACCTGGTCAAGCCTTTTCTATTAACATACCAATTTCGTTTTCGCTTGGCCAGGTATGTGAGATGGAAGCAGACGGAGGGCCGTGCAGAGGCTATGACATCAAGTGGTACTACAACAGCACCTATGAGCGGTGCCAGAGGTTTATCTACACGGGCTGCGAGGGCAATGGCAACCGCTTCAGCACCGAGAATGAGTGTCAGGAATTCTGCCAGACCGGCGTGGATCGCGTCTTCACTCCTGCCCCGACCCAGCCACCGACCACAGGTGAGGTCTTTGTACGTAGTGCATGCTGCATTGAGGTTTCATGAATTAGTTTTCAGAACTGTTTCTTCAGTAATTTGAAAGGTGAATATCCCCCCCCCCTCCCCCACATTGTTCATACTATGGACGTGGGTTGGAGACATAAGAGATACTGGAAAGTGAGGGAAGTACAAATATGAGATAATGAGATCATGATCATTCAATGATTTAGGTGTTTTTTTAAAGACGGATAAAGCATTTGTATGGCTGCTTAAGGATCTGTAAACTTGGTGGGAGATAATTTAATAATTGAAGGGTTATTTAAAAAGGTGATTTATCGATTTGTTTAGTTTCTTAAAGTTCGTGTAATTTGACAATCAATAACTCAATTTTTAGTATTATGTACACCATTGAATGTAAATGTTTGTAGCGTTTGATTTGTGGATGTTTAATATGTACAGTTGGTAACTTTAATGAAACATATTGTGTCTGATGATTTAATGTTGATTGTTCTATCTGAAATCATCAACATCATTTACCCAATCTTTGAAAAATGTAAAAGAAAGTCTTCAATAATCTTTGAAAATGTACAAGAAATGACATATATGTAAAACATTTATTTCGCTGTTGAAACCCATAGTTTGGGCTCAGTTTTAAATGTTTCTTGAAATCTAGTGAAAAGCATGGAAGAAATATTGTTATTTCAATCGATAAACAGATTCACTCAACTCACCTTTTTTCACTTTTGATCAAAATCAAACATGATTAGCACCTAGCACAATACTAACAATATGCATGATTTTGTTTGTCTCTGTATCATATTCAATAATCCACTTTCATTATATGTATTTTGTTTTTATTTGGTTAATTTTTCACTATGTTTTATAGAAGTGTGGTTTCATATATCTGTTTGATTTTTGTCCATTTACATTGTACATTTCATTCAATCTGATTCCTGATAATCTTTTTAGTTTACCATAGTATAACTCTTTTAAGATTTGCTGAACATTTGAATTCTCTGCCTGTCTCTGTCTATCACTCACTCTCTTTTTCTTTATACTGTATGTCTGTCCGTCCGCATATATTTTATGTTGTGCTAAGTGATGATATGCTATATGTAATGTGGATATTTTAATGCATTCATTATATTCTACCTGTCGCCACCCTGTGACCACACTACAGACTTGTGCTCGCTGCCACGCGAGCGAGGTCCTTGCTCCGACTATGAGATTGTGTGGTACTATGAGACGGAGGAGGCGCGCTGCATGCGCTTTTACTATGGCGGCTGCCAGGGCAACCAGAACCGCTTCAAGAACAGGGACGAGTGTGAGGCCCGCTGTGTCCGTAGACCGCAAGGTACACAAAACAACACACCTGTGTGGAATGGTGGCTGGTTTGGAAGCTTGCAAGTTTTAGAGAGAAACAAACACGCATTTCTTTTAAAGATAGAGGGTTATGAACTAAAGTCGTGCATGCAGAGAGTGAGATTGCATTAGTTATTGCTGATATTGCTTGTTCATTCTATTTGCGTTTTGGGTCCAATATATCGGTCGAATTCCTTCATTTTGTAAGTTGTTAGCATAATGTTAAACAAAACAAAATATGGCTGATGGCAACATTAAGATTTGTTGAGATAAATTATTTTTCTTGGGCGAGTATTATAGTGTTATTTTGACCTAAGCATTCAGATAAATAAGTCAAGTTAATCAACAAAACCAATTATTTATCACAGTAAAAAAAATCTGGTCTTGACTGGTTAAAAAGTACAACAAAATACTGATAATGA
>JAGGCT020001146.1:20000-25000 GCA_017654935.2 Phymorhynchus buccinoides
CATTTAAAGTTAGTAGAGTGAGTGTCGACCATTGTGAGAAAACACTGTCTAAAGTCTAGCCTAGCTGAAGAAAATACATTGACCTACTCGTTTTAAAACACTTATAAGACCATTTAGAGACCATATTAAAGATTATCCTTTATAAATATGAAACATGAGATGTTAGACGACACAAAAATGTTCACAACTCAAAATGGACACAAAAAATGAGATTTTTGACTTTGCAAGCCTTTTTTTGAGAAACTAGCCCAGCGACTTAATGTCCCTTTCGTGGTGCTAGGTCACATGTTAATCTGGGGTCAACTTGTAACTAAGTCAATCGGTCGCTCAAACAAACAACACACAAAAAGAAGAGGCAGAAGAATGTGTACACTAACTATAGTTGCTCTTAGTGGACTGACTCGTTTGATTGACTCTGTGTGACGGTGTCCTCCTCTCCTCCAGCTACTACCTGGTGTCGGACAGCCGCTTCAAGATCCACAACAACGGCACCCTGGTGATCCACGACATCAACAACGACATCCTGGGCCACTACGCCTGCCGCATCTCTGACGGCAACAGCATCCCCCAGGTGCGGCGCTACGAGCTCAAGCTGAAAGGTGGGTGATTCGTTGGTGTTCAATGTACGCTTCGTATTAGTTAAACATTGAGATACAGTCGAACCACAGTATTGTGACCACCCTACAGACTGGTCAAAACTGTCCGTAATTCCGAGGTGGTCGCTATGCTAAAGACTCTTTTAGTAATGAATAAGAAGGGAAGAGACTGAGTAAAATTGTCCGGATTTTACCCAGGGTGTCCGCGATACTGAGGTGCCCGTTGGGCGGGGTTCTACTGTAGTATGTGGGGGAAGGTTATATGGGTTGATCTGGGGCTCCCTGCCTTTTAAAAAAAAGGGGTTTCTGGGTTCGTTCTTCTGTAGGTTTTATTCACGCAGGGCTTGGTGGGGTTGCCATAGGCAGCTTATATGGGGGGAGGGCGCATCCCTTTAATGGAGAGTGACCTACATTTGGGTTTTTTCACTATGCTTTATTGTTCTATTGATTTGGCTGAGGGTCGAACCTGAGGACTTCTAGCATGTGAGACGCACGTTATAATTATTATGTCATAGGCATTGGTGGACATTCGCCTGTTGCAGGGGCCAATAGTAAAAGCGAGAACTGTACAAAAAATGATTTTCTACAGAAATGGAAAATCATGGTACTGCTCGTCTTGTGTGGGAAATGTTGACTCTCAAACTAGCAGGTTGGGGGGAGGTGGGGTGCATCGTCCCCAACACCAGCTATCCTCAAATCGCTTTGTCCTGAAGTGGAGATGTAACCCAAGGAAGAGGTTTCTATGCCTTCATCGTCTATGCACTACCCAACTCGACAGGTAAAGGAAGACATCATACCTGTCAGCAGTCAGCCTCTTTGAATGGGTGCTTTCCCCTTCGAAGAAAAAGTTAAAAAAGCTGTCCAGGCTGGGTGCTTGCTTTACCTTTATCCGTTTATGTTATGTCTTTTATGACATTGTCTGTTAGTGGCACAGTATTGGGGAATAGCGGGATTCAGTTGTGTATGAATTGAGCCTGTAAGCATGCAAAATCCACAAAGTAATGGAGTGCAGACTTAGCCTGTTTTACATCTCCAAAACATATGTTTGTTCACCTTAGGTTGGGCTTTTTGTTTTACCCGTGTAATTTCAATGTCTCTGATATCACATAAGGAGATTACAGCTTCTTTCGTGTTCTGAAAGACTTGGGCTTAAACGGACCATCAAAGAATGTAGTAAGCCTATGTGTCGTGCCGAATCTGTGTAACTGCCGATTCTGCATATTCAACGTAATCGGCAAATGGTTGCCTATTCCGCGGAATCAGCAACTATTTGCCGAATGTGTGTAAAGGGTGATTGTCCTGCCTATCATCACAGAATCGACAGCCGATTACGCGGAGTGGCTATTCGGCAAGCTTCAAATAACTAACTGTGTATTATAGTCCTCCACTACCTCCTTACATTAGCCCTTCCTTTCCATCTTGCATGTTCCACGCCTATGGCATCAAATATTCGATGGTATGTGGTGATGATACAACTGATGCACCTCTCTTTCAGATGCCTTCTCCCCTGAAGCCAGAGGTAAAGTTCAGCCATTTGATCCGGGGCATGCGCCCCAACTCGCCTTGCTTTAGGTTTTGAACTGTTCCTCTCTGCCAATCCCCACCATCCATCCCTTCTCCCACCCCCCACCCTCCCCCCTCTGTCCACCACAATGTGTTTCATTCTTCTTTCCATGACTTTGTCGTCTGCACTTTCGAATAAACAGAAAGTTCCTAAAAATGCTTTCGCAAAACTTTCCCCCACCAAACGGTCAAAGCTTTCAATGCTTAGAAAAGGCAATGTTGTTGCTGCGTTTATTTAAAATTAATGTGTTGACCGGCGCTGCATTTTCGTTTTTCTTTAGCCTGTATTCTGACATTGTAGCCTGTATTCTGACGTTGCTTTTTGTGGTCTCTTCTGCTGCACCTTTCTGTTCCATGGCCCCTCTTCTTTCTTTCACTTGCCTCTCTCTTTCCTATTCCTGTTCTGTCGCATTGTCGTTGGCACGGAACTGAAGCCTTGTGCTTTAGTTATTGACATCTGCCTTAAATTAAGGTTTATAGTAGTTTAGTACACTTTGTTGGTAGACTTGTTATTTTGCTTGAATGGCACAAAGTAAAGTAAAGCAGATTAAAAGAGGGTTTAGTGGACATGTCGTATTAGAAATGGATGTTTAGAACCGAAGGGTGAAGCATTGTCTGCACATCTAGGAGATTGATTTGACAGTCTTTTCTTTCTTGTTCTTTTTTTCGCCAGCAGCAACAGCAGCATTTGGTTCTTGAAGTGATTAGTGGTTGTTGTGCTATTTGGTTAGAACGCCATTTGTCAATGCGCCTGGAGCTTTACAGTGTGTGTGTGTGTGTGTGTGTGTGTGTGTGTGTGTGTGTGTGTGTGTGTGTGAGTGTGAGTGTGTGTGTGTGTGTGTGTATGTGTATGTGTGTGTGTGTGTGTGTGTGCCTGTGTACGTGTTCCTGTGTGTCTATGTGAAGAGGAGTTCAGTTGTGAGTGCGTGCATGCGTGCGTCCGCGCGCGACTCACACGCAAGTGTATGTGTGTTAGCTTTGTGTGCGTGCGTGTGTCCACGCGCACTCGCATGCGAGTGTATGTGTGCGAGTGTTGGCTCTTTTTTTCAAATTAGGATGTATGGTTTTTTTGTTCGCTGGTTTTATTTTATGAATGAAGCAACGTCGAGTCCCTTTCCAAGTAAACAAAGAAATGCAACAACCCTGTCATGCATCGACATATTGTTCTCTGCCGCTTTGTGTTGACTTCCTCTTGCCGTACTCTCTGTTCATGTTTGCCTCTTTCCACGCCCTTTGCTTCCTCTTTGTCAATCATCTTAAACCTGATCGAACAACTCCTGGCTTTACTCCCCCCCACCTTTTCTTTAGGTATAGGGGAAGACGGGGTAAAAAGCCCATGGGCGGGTAAGAAGCCCATGCCAATTATCTCATGAAATAAAGACAATTTCAGTCAAATTTGCCCATGAGACGAATGCTAAACATTAACACAAAATGTGACTGAAAGTTTCTTTATTTCATGAGATAATTGGCATGGGCTTCTTACCCGCCCATGGGCTTTTTACCCCGTCTTACCCTAGTAAACGAAGCATGTTGGATGGAAAAAAAGATAATGAAGCTTGACTTTGTTTGAAAAGCAGCAGTGCGAAGTGGCCGTAAAGAAACATCTATAAATTAGTTAGCAAGCGCTGAATTACGTGTTTGCGGATTTTCTATTTAAAATGTTTCTTCTCAACGTGTTGGTGTTTTGTTTCTTTTCGTGTTTTTTTGTTTTGACAAAAGGCTAAAAAAAAAACCCGTTCAAGCTGCTATTTACAAAATATTTTTTTGTCTTTTCAGTCTATCTCGTCCTTTTGTTATTTTAACTTATTTCATAATTATGCTATTCTCTCGTATTTCTTCTCGTTTTATTTCCTAGGAACCTTTGTTTCTTTCAGTATGCCTTTACAGGCCTCTGTGATCTGTGAACGTGTGTGTTTGCATTGACAGTCCTTTTCTTGTTTTGTACTATCCAGTTATATCTTTTTTTATAATCAGGAATTTTGTTTTCTGAATTTACTGTTGAAATAATGGTCATCATTATGCGCTGTACGTTGCAAGAATTTAAACTTTGTTTACATTGCATTTCTTCCCCCTCTTGTTTTCCCTTTTCCGCCCTTTCTCACATTTTCCCGAAATTTAATTGGCTATAAACTTCGCTTCTGTGTTCGTTCAGATGTTATGTATCAAAGTAATAGTGGGCCACATTTCAAAATGTTTATGTAAGTGTCACAGGGCTCCCATGGACCCCCATTTGGGGGTCTATGAAGCACTAAAATTCTCAAGGACCCTCTACATGAATGTGCAGGGGGTCCCAGGGATGCACTAGAAACATTATTTTTGGCATTCGCAATGCTACTGGGACCCTCTATCCCACCTCTAGGACCCTCTATACTGTAAGTGAAGGAGTCCCTGGGACCCCTTGTTTTGCGGGACGATTGGGAGCCCTGGTGTCATATGATGGATTATTAAGGTTTGTGTGTGTAATTTCATCTCTTTGTTTTATGTTATTGTGATCTTTTTCAGTCTACTGTATGTTCCCACAATCTGTAGGCTACACCCCCCTTTCAGGCATCATTACTCACTTCACTCTATCTTGGTGTATAAGTATGTGTACAATGTGTACAGATTCTGATGTACATTGTATTACTGCAAAGGATTGATTTTTTTCATGGGTCAGTTGTTAAGGTGATCATTTGGATTTGTTGTGTATAATGGTGCATCGAGAATTCACACTCGAAAACCTACAAATTATTTACAGGATCTTGGTTGCGCTACTGCTTGAGGCAATTGAGGCTATTGCTTGATAATGTTGAACGAATAATGATTATGCAGTTATTGGGGGTTAACAGAAATATTTAGGTC
>JAGGCT020001147.1:0-5000 GCA_017654935.2 Phymorhynchus buccinoides
ACACCACCTACTAAGCCCCCTACTGACGACACTATTCTCTTAGTTGCGGAGCCAGCGTGAGTGAGGTCCTCCTCCGAGGGTGCCACCACGACCGTCCACCGACAGCTCCCCAGAACACACTGATTCCCATGACTTTGACCCGAACGCACCAAGGCATAGAATGGATTGGAAACCGAAACTGAGGTTACCATGAGAGCAGGGCTTGCAAAGCCACATAATTTGAGACATTTTGTTTAATGATTGATGGAGGTGAGGCGGATGACTATAATGATGATGCTATGGAGTTCCATATCGGTCTGAGACTGCATGACAGGGCTGTATTCTACGCTTCCTTTCATAATGATATCCCAGCGCTAACCAGGTCCGAGAACTACAGACACCTGCAGTGTTGGTCTTGAAATTATGTTGGGGTAAACAGACAGCATTGAATGGTTGTATAAGATGGAACCATTCCTGGTCAATGCACAGAAAACAGAATTGTTGTCTTGTCTAGCTTTGATTTTGTAGTCATTTGAAGTTTGATTTTCGAGATAGATCATTTGCAGAAATCCGACATAGAAGACAGAAACTTGCCTCTTTGTTTCTATTGACATAATTTTAAAAAGAAATCAAACAAACAAAGAAATCATTCAAATTGTGTTTCAAGTTCTGGATACTGGTAGAATATATATGAATAAACATAAATATGCCATACATAAAAAATTGGTGTTTGGTGGGTTGTTGACTATTCTGGTTTAAACAAAGGTTATTAACATAATACATTGCAGTGTATACAAATTATTGTATGAGCACAACAAGCTATAAGCTTATAAGCGCACTCATAAACGTTTCAGTTACGAACAAAAGGCTGCATCATGAAATTACTTCAATAGCTATGAGAAAAATACAATTGACTATTCTGAGCGACTTATGTCGGGGGGGGGGGGGGGGGGGTTCTATGCACTATCACAAATATTTTACAGACAAACGGACAAAAGTCGAGTAAAGCATTTTACAGCTCCTCCGTTTCCACTCACAGTTTTTCCAGCCAGTGTGCAGCATAGCAGCTGAAGATGACATCACAGGAGTTGTCAGGAACACACTGTTTGTAGAAGTTGGTGTTGGTGGCCAGTGGGAAGACGTTGGAGAATTTGGACAGGTAGCTGCTGCTGTCTGTTGGTAGATGAGTATGGAGTATGCGGTAAAATCATGTTAACAGCTCAGATACAAACCAACACGAAACGCGTTAGAGGCCTACTCAGTGTATGCCCGTGATTGACATCATCATTGTTTGATCTAATTTAATAAATTTCTAGGCAAGCAACATTGAATGGTTATAAAATCCAAAGATTTTAAGTTTAAACTCACATTGTAGAATGTGAAGAAACGAAGATGACTGCTGGGTTCAATAAAATTCACAACAAATTAAAACAAATCGAAATTAAAACCCAGAAGAAACGGTTTAATGATTTTAAAAAAACCAGAGCAAAACAAAACACATGTCCTCTTGTTATTGACACATTGTAGATCCGTTCAACTGTCATATTTTCTTAAGTCAAACGTGAAGATTCCGAGAATATTATTAAAATCAAACGCTTCCCAAACAATCGATCAGATAAATTTCGACTACGAGTTTGGGGAAATGTACAAAATAATACTGATGGGTTGAAGTGTGTGTGTGTGTGGGGGGGGGGGGGGGGGGGGGGGGAGTTGGACAAGGGAAACTGATTTATCATATCATAATATATACGTGTTTTGGCATTTTAGGCTTAGGAATAGCCTTTAGCCTGATATGTGAGGTCTTTCTATTTGCTGTGGGTGCTCAGCGTTACTTTTGGGAATAATTGTCTATTCTAAAATTGGTTTTGAAGCAGTAAACGCTCCAATGATTCTCTAGTTGATATTTTAAAACTGTTAAGTGTTCCTGCAGTAGCAAATGATGATGGTAAGGAGTTCCACATATTGATAACTTCGTTAGCAAAAATAGTGTGCATATTGGTTGGATTACACAAAGGGCTTATTTAATTTTATATCATGTCCTCTAGTCATTGACTTGTTAAATCAGAACATGACAGTTTTTGTTTGTTAGTGGATCATAATAATCATGCAGCACTTTGTATGTCTCAATCATGTCTCCTCTTACCCTTCGTTACTGAAGGCTAGGTATATTAAATGATTCTAGCTCAAGCCATTTACACCGATAATAATTATCATATAGTAAAAAGCCAACTGTCCGTGTGTGTGTGTGTGTGTGTGTGTGTGTGTGTGTGTGTGTGTGTGTGTGTGTGTGTGTGTGTGTGTGTGTGTGTGTGTGTGTCTGTGTGTGTGTCTGAAACACAAAACGGGCCTTATAACTCCGCCGTTTTTCGACCGAATCGCTTCAAATTTGCTGTGAACCCTAACGGGGCGATGGCAACGGCAACCGAGGCGGCCATGTCATTTGCGCGGTTTCGCAAATACGCGAAACGCGCATCCGCCGGTATCTCGGCGCCTGTATCTCCGCCGTTTCTGGGCCGATTGCCTTCGAATTTGGTAGGTAGATGACCGAGGACGGTGACTATCAGTGTACCAAACCGGAAGCGAATCGGTTCAGAAACGCGCGCGCTATACGACTCTGCCGTTTCTTAACCGAATCGCTTCAAATTTGCTGTACTCAGCGTTACCAGTACTTGGCGTTACCGTTACTAGGCGTTACCGTTACTAGGCGTTACTGGTACTCGGCGTTGCGCTAGTGCTTGATAAATCTCCGTTGAACATTTTTCAATTACAGTAATATGTTTCTTCGAGTAGGGTGACCACACTACATTACCATACTCCAGTATAGGTCTAACTAATGATTTAACAGTTGAACCATTATTCCTTTACCTTTGTGATCAACGTAATGATAAATCATTCCTGCTATTTTATTTCATTGTTGCTTATATTTAATAACGAGGAATTAATGACATAGTAGTGTTAATCAATAGCAGATGGAAAATACATAAAATGGAAAGAAGCTTTGTCTTGAAAATAGAATCAGGGATACGATGTCCCTTACGCTTGTCGCAAGTCAAGATTATACGCCTGCCATTGAATTAGAACATTTCAACTGAGCAAGTCTAGTCCTCCTGAGCAGTCATCGGGAATAGTAATCATGAATGCGTCTTAAACAGTTAACACTGGTAGTAACATGTAAAGTAGAGAAAACAAATGAAACTGATTTAGTTGTTTATGATAATTTATATAATAATAATAATTGATAGTATTTATATAGCGCCTTTCTGTAATTATTTTACACTCAAGGCGCTTCCATTCACTGATACACTCGCAGTCACACAATACATTATTACCCAATCATTCACCCAGGTACAAGATCAAGAAGGAAAGATTTACAAACCAAATGAGCTTTGAAAGTAGTGCGTCTTGAGTTTAGCTTTGAAAGTAGAGAGAGTTGGTTCATGGCGGAGATCGACTGGGAGGGAATTCCAAACAGCAGGGGCACTGAAACTGAAACTGCGGTCACCAAATGATTTTAGATTTGTTTTTGGAACTTTCCGAAGTTTTGTGTTTGAGGACCTGAGTGAGCGGGAAGGAGTGTAGGTGTGAAGAGCACTGGAGAGGTAAGGCGGAAGGGTCTGTTCAAAGTGACGGAAGGATAGGACAGCCAGCTTATACTGAAGGCGGGACTGCACAGGGAGCCAATGGAGCTCCTTCAGAAGTGGCGTGACGTGATCACGCTTGCGCTTGCGCAGTATGAGGCGGGCTGCACTGTTTTGAACTCGCAATTTACATGTTAACTGTTTAATTAAGACGCACTCGTGAATACCTTACCAGAACCTTGGAAAAGTCCGCCTTGCTTCCCGCACTAACAATATATTGTATTTAAAGCTAAGTGGACAGAAGAGAAGAATTAGAATGATGGAAAGAGGACTTTAAGGTTAGACCACCCACCATTCAACCTGCTGAACAGACTGTTGAAATCGTTCTTCTCCTGATCTTCGTAGATGATTTGAATGGCCAGGTCGTCCCCATGCTTTTGGCGAAGGCGATCTGAAAAGATACTCTCATATCAGCAACATAAGTAACATGCAAAAACAAAATGAAAGCAGTAGCCCAGCAGTGATAGAAGGAGGAGAATGAAGAGGAGGGGGGGGGGGAGAACAACAAGAAGAAGAAGGGCAAAACGAAGAAAAAGAAGAACAACAACATCGGCAATAGCAATACATTCATGATGATTATATTTAGTGTATTTCAACTTCTCACTAGAAATAGAAGTGGCCACTCACCAATCATGCTGTTCATCAGAGGCATTGACGAATATCCATCATTAGCACCATAGTCACAGATGGTGAACACCCTGTCTTTACTGACAGGAACGGAATCTGGAGCAGAAAAAAACCGAAAAAACCAACAACCTCAAAACAAAATGGCTAGGAATGCAATGTTTTCATATTTATGTTATTTTCATCTTTTAGAGAGAAAGACGAATACCAGCCAATCGTGGTCTGGCCGTTAATTCGAAATAACCAAGGAGGCGACTGCTCTTCTAAAGGGCTGGGCCAAAATGTGTTTACACTTTAGATGTTTTGTCCACGTGACATCCTCACTCTCTAGGCTAATTGGACTTGAGGCACAGCTGACCTTAGGGACAAGATCCCCAAAGGCCAACTAGGATTAATTCCTTTGGATGCAGCATTATTGACAGCCATGAAGTAATCATTAGGGACGTGCGAGAACCGAGCCATTCTATTCGTAGCAGTAGCAGCAACAGCAGTACTAAACGCAGCTGCAACAGTAGCAGTTGTTGTTGTTCACTTACCCTGGCTAAAAGACTCCAGGGATCATCCCAACAGCCGAAGCACTTGAACACTATGGTACAAATGCATCAGCTAAGAATGAGAACATTACGTGTGTGACCGTGGGTTGTTTTTTATTACACCGCCACGTGGGCAGCCACACTCCGTCTTCGGGGGAAACAGTAGCTGTAATACTAACAGTAAAAGTAGTTTGTTGTAGTTGATGTAGTGGTGATTGTTGTCGGA
>JAGGCT020001147.1:10000-52500 GCA_017654935.2 Phymorhynchus buccinoides
GCTAAATCATTGTCTGCCCCGCCCTTCTTTTAGGCACACACACTCACTCACACACACACACACACACACACACACACACACACACACACACACACACACACACACACACACACACACACACACACACACACACACACACACACAGAGAGAGAGAGAGAGAGAGAGAGAGAGAGAGAGAGAGAGAGAGAGAGAGAGAGAGAGAGAGAGAGAGAGAGAGAGAGAGAGAGAGAGAGAGAGAGAGAGAGAGAGAGAGAGACTAAATGTCTGAAGGAAGGAGAAGACAAATAAAAGAACTGATGGATCAATGAATGAATGAATGAATGATTGAAAGAATGAATGAATGCTACATAACCCATTATGCAGTCTTTACTGGGACTGTCATTCGTCCACGGAGAGACAGAGGCAAAGTGAGAGACATAGGGAGATACACACAGACAGACAGAGACAGTGACACAAAGAGAGACAGGTAGACAGAGAGAAAGAGAGAGAGAGAGGGGAGTGGACTCTTGAACTCAGGCCTGTATATCGACAAAATAGCATTAATATAATGTTACGATTATCTTTGGTTCATTATTCAATAACAATTAGTTGTTGTTGTCTTACCTGGCTAAACGACTGCAGGGGTTATCCCAACAGCCGAAGCACTTGAACACTATACAAATGCACCAGCTAGGGATGAGAACATTACGTGTGTGACCGTTTTTGATTACCCCGCCACGTGAGCAGCCACACTCCGATTTCGGAGGATGTTCAGTAATATAATGTGTGTCCTTTTTTAAAAGTTAAATGCTAATTAAGTGCTAAATGTGGTTGCTTTTCATACCATTAAGCAGATGGTCAAATTTGGCTATGAGGTTCCAAACTGCATCAAAGTTGTGAAATATTTCCTTATTAGTATTCAACCAAAAAATCCGTTATTCGCCGTTAAGCTCATGTCGTACAATAACGGTTCTTTATACAATGTTTGTTTCCTGAGATTTAAAAGAAAATCATATTCAAAATGCATCTAACCAAACTGATTTAGAATTAGCAGAATATTTTGTGAGATATTCAATAACCAAAATATACCGTTTTGATCGTTAAATCCGTGTATGACCCGTAATGAGTGAATCTAGAGACATGTGTGTCTTGCAAACAAGTACATTTTCAAAGCACATTGATGAAACTTTCAGAAAAAATATAATGACCAATTTAACTAGTTGTGACTGTGTCCCGGCTTCACTCTATCAACAAGCATTGACTGTTTTCCAACAACTGCCTGAGTGAGATTAAAGAAAATGGTACACTCGCCAATTCATTCTGACCGGTTAGAAGAATGTCAATCCACAAACATTTCGCTTTTGTGACTTCTATTCAAAAGAAAGGACAATTGTAGAAAGGTCACAACCAGTTTCACCCAACGCCACCTGTCGTTTAACCAAGAAAGTGGGGAAGTGCTTTGGGAAAGGCATCTCCATTGTCAACGGCTAATAGCCAAACTTATTAAGCCATTGTCCAGTGCTCTCTCTCTCTCTCTCTCTCTCTCTCTCTCTCTCTCTCTCTCTCTCTCTCTCTCTCTCTCTCTCTCCATCATATGTCAAATGCGTGGCACCATCTGCGGCCAAATTAATCAAATAAAATTTAAAGTTCTATTTATTGACACCGACTCTCTTTTTTTGTCATTCCCCAGTCATACGATTCATTACAACTGCTGCCACAGTTGCTAATTCATATTTTTCTTAACTGTTCTCGATATATTAACAAGTTCTAAATGTTACAATTTGAAAGGGTGATCTTGAAATAAATCTCTCTCTCTCTCTCTCTCTCTCTCTCTCTCTCTCTCTCTCTCTCTCTCTCTCTCTCATCTGGCCATATTTGGAGAAATGACACACAAAATAATGTTACAGAGATAACGTTTCCTGGGTTTTTTATGTTGTTTTTTCCTTTCACTTTTGAAATTGTGATATGTTTGCTCTTTCAAACTAATGCTTCTTACTCATTTACCTTTATACTCGAATTCACCAATACTTTCCCCCCATATATTTATGTTGGATTAGTAACTGTTGTTCGATTACATTAAATTCCTACACGTATTTCATGTTTTTCTTTCCAAAAACATAATTTCACACTACACCGTATAATTATTTTAAAATGTTAAATCCACACAAAACATCAATGTAGCTTGTCAGTTCGATTTTTAATTATTCAAGTTTTGGCATTACTATTTCGTTATCAGTAAACACAATTTACAACAACAACAAAATGATTTGCGAAACAAGTTCTGAAACTATATTAATAAGAAATGCACTTTGTTGATAGGACTATTCGCTAAAACCTGTCTGCTTCTTCCATCGTTTTTGGAGATGCTACCAGAAATATGAAAGGCATAGAATGTCATTTTGTGTGCTACTGCGAATCCTTAGTAAGTCCAAATATATTCTAAAAGGGTAAGATGGATTACTTAAGAGCTCGGCGATCCGGGCTGATAGAGTTATCGTTTGTGGGTCCAGTACACTTTTCACAGTGGAGGCTATCCAAAAACTCAGACTGGAAGTTGAACGGAGAATTCAACTGGCCTCTCGATGTGTAAAATGTGTACTGTTTCAAAGGGACATAAACAGTGTTTCTGTCCTCACTACTCATATAGGGAAAAGAGACCGGATGCTTACCTTCCCCTATGCAGTCTTTGGTAAGTCTTCGCACATTTCTATCGTCTCTCTGATGAAAACTTCATGTTCTTCCACAAAACACTAACCTGTGGCATGTTTTTCCATTAGAAACTAATTTATTACATAGTGTTGAAGAAAACAAAAAAGAAACGCAAAAACCCATTCCTTCGAACTATTTGTTGTTATATGCATATAAAGAAAAACATGCAACCAAACACCAACACTGCAGGTGTCTGTAGTTCTCGGGCCTAACATTATGAAAGCATTAAGCCTTGTAAGTTGTCACGTAGTCTCAGACCGATACGGAACTCCATAGCATCATCATCGTTGTCATCCGCCTCATTTCCATATCAATCACAAAAACTGAGTATCAAATTATGTGGCCTTGCATGCCCTGCACTCATGGTGACCTCAGTTTCGATTACCAATCCAGTTTATGCCTTTGGTGTGTTCGGGTCAAAGTCATGGGGATCAGTATTTGGGGGGGGGGGGGCTGTGGATGGACAGTCGTGGTGGAGCCTTCGAAGGAGGACCTCGCTTACGCTGGCTCCGCGACTAAGACGGGGTCGTCCCATTTCGCTCTGTTCCTCTTTCGCCCTGACGATTACGGCAGTGTCTTTTCGCCCAGTTTCGTTTCGCCCTGTTTTCCCATTTTGCCCTGCCTCTCTCTAAGATTCAACACAGTTCACTAGAGGTTATCAATTTTACAATGCATTAATAAAAAGTAACCCTGGAATTCAGCCATCTTCATTTGCTGACCAGATACACCTTCACAGCTCAATAATCAAACTGACTGAAGCTGGAGACTAGGGCTGTTGTCGTCAACTCACACTCGGAGTGATGGGAACAAACCACTGAATATCCGTTCAGGGAATAAATATCCGATCATTATCTATTCCAAAATGACAAAAAGAACCAGTTTTAGCAGTTAACCTGAACCTCAGTAACTTCTTCAAGACATTTTCACATATTTTTGCACCCTGGTGTCTCTGTACACGTGAACATTTTCCAGCAGTCGTTAATCAATGTTAGGCCGTCAAGAGGCAACCAACCGAGGAGCCACTGCACTGCTGCTGAGTCACTTCGGCGGAGTTCAGTGGAGCCTGTTCAGGACACCATCTACTAAGCCCCATAGGCTACTGGCGACACTATTCTCTTAGTCGCTGGGTGTAAATCTTTGTTTCTTTGAAAATATGGGTGTAAATCTACATGTTTCTTTGAGAGAAATGTGTATAATTATCTGTAATGTCGTCTCATCGAGTCTCGCATACACAGCCTCACTTAACCTAAGGGTGTTGTGCCCTATGAGTAACACAATCAAAACTTGGGATCTCGAGTGAAAGTATTTGTTTTTGTCCACCTAGCGTGTACTGCTATGGAAGAAAGCATGGATGCTGCACTCGAGTCAATGAAGTGTGGCTTGGCGTTCCGTAACACATTCGCCCTAAGGGAAACAACTTGCCAAACGCGAGCATTTTGCTGGTTGATAAACAATTGCTTCCCTTAGACCGCGGCAGACTGGCGAAGTAAAGTGAAAGAGTGAAGTGTAGAAGGGTAAACTTACGGATTAATAATTCGGGGCTTTCCTGGAGTTGCAATGCCTCCGGGCATTGCCTCCAGGATCGTTCCCACCATCTCTATATCTACTAATGTCCCGTATGTGTCTGTTTCAGACCGGAGGACATTAAACGGATTTTCATCGGATTAGGGGGGGTTAGGCCGAGAGGACGTAAAAAACATAACTAACCGGATTAGGGGAAATACGGACACGTGCCCAAATCGTTTCCCTTCTTCCTTATTTACTGCATGTTTGCCCAACATTCTGCTGTTCTCATGAAAGTTATAGGGTTAGGATCAACCTAGGATTATGTTCATACAACTGAATGAAGCAGACATTGAGACTCGAAGATACGAGGGCGTGTGGAAACAACGACGTAGCCCAGAACTTTAGGCACATTAACCCTTTCGCCGCCAAAGTCGCATTTTAGCACCACAGTGATTCAACACCTATATCACTAAAAGGCATCAAATGAGAGACTTAGTGCGATTTTTCTCACGCCAGAGGGCATGACGCTCATGTGGGGCTAATCCTCTCTCTATATTATTAGTTGGGGATAAAGAAAGAGAGAGAGAGACAGTGAGTGGTCCTACCATCACTCTCTCTCTCACTACGCCCAAGTAAGAAAATCGCGTGATAAGCCCCTAGTGCATTGACTGCCCTCTGGCGTGAAAAATATTGCCATAGGTTGACCATTGGGGTCTTATTATACAAAGACCCTATTGTCTTAGTTTTGGGAAGTAAGGGTAGACCTTATTTTATATAATTATATGTCACAGAAGAATCCCCAATACTGTAGATGAATTTTGTTATCTATCCAGGTAAACTTATTGGAAATCTTTGACTGAATATATGGCTGGCGGTGAAAGGGTTAAACTGATGCTTTTCAGTTGATGATGATGTTGACTATGACGACGATTACAACGACGACGACGATTCCGAGGATGATGATTGATGATGTGATGATTAGATGGAGACGACGATGATATTATAACGCTTAAAATAATGTACCCACACGCTGATAAATATGGTCTGACCTACTCCTATAAAAAATACCAACATCAATTTAAAAAAGCCGCTTGAGGGTACGTGGAACTTTTTTTTAATGAAAAATAAAAGAAAAAAGAAGAAAACAACCAAGAACTCCCACAGAAAATCTGCGTTTTTCTTCTGTTTAAATATGCATGGTTTTTTTCAAAATATATATATGTATTTTTTAGTGACAGATCAAGCCAATCAATAGCATAAAACACACATTTATGTACAACGTCCAGATTGTCCCAGACTTCATTTAAAAAACAAACTGAATTTGGGGAAGGAAAAAGGGGGGAATTTTTTTAAAAGAATCTTAAAGACCCTGGGTTGCTGTAACCCACATACAGATTTCCCCAAGTTCAAATTGAGGCTGCTCTTTAAACTGATGTGTCGGTTTCAATTTGGGGCCATTTATATGGGAGTCAGACCTGGTCAAAACAAGATTTCTTTCCAGCTATAAGAGGGAAAACACGTGAAACCCGTGATTTTGACACGTGATCGGGTGGATCTTTAAAGACCCACAGAGCCGGCTGGATTAAGTCCCTTGTTATTTTCTGGGTAGGTGTGGCCCACATTCAGACTTACCTCGTATACGATCGAGGCTGCTCTTTAAAGTGATGTCTCGTTTTCGTGCAAGAGGCAATTTGTATGGGAGCAACGCTTGGTCAAAATAAGATTTCTTACCAGCTATAAGAGGGAAAAAACGTGAAAACCGTGATTTTGACACGTGACGTACTGGGTCTTTAAAGAAAAAAAAAATTAAAACAAGGGAGTCGAGTGGATTTGAAATTACCTGGCCTGAGTTACTTCCCTTTGACCATTGCTACGATGGCAGGCAGATGGCCTCACGCACGGATGCTCGCACGGACAAAACAAAAACGACAGTTGCCCGCTTCACTAAAGCTCAGGAACTAACAAAGGATACATAAAAATGAGATTAGTAAAAATAATAGAACAATGACAATAGTTTATTATTGCATTCTTTGGAGAGAAAAAAAATTAAATCAAAAGTTAAAGGAAAAGTCAAAAGTGAAGCAACAACATTTGTTGTTATTGAAGTTAGCTATATCTATATTGATTAAAAAAAATCGGGACTTTCCTGGTGTTGCACTGCCCCCGGGCATTGCCTCCAGGATCGTTCCCACCATCTTTATATCTACTAGTGTCCCATATGTGTCTGTCCAGACCTGAGGACGCTAAACGGATTTCCATCCAACACTGCCAGAACTACCCATATGAAAGAAGCTGGTATGGTGTTCATGAGTGCGTTTTAAAAAGTTAACACGGGAAGTAACGTGTAAATTAGCATGACCTGCCAAAACGATTGACTGTTTATGCTAGTTTACATGTTTACTACCCGTGTTAGCTGTTTAAGACGCACCCATGAATACCGTACCTGAATAGAAAGGGAATTCAGAACAAATCAGAGATATAGGCTGTCAAGAAAAATGGTATACTCAGTCAACACAACCTCTCTCTCTCTCTCTCTCTCTCTCTCTCTCTCTCTCCCTCCCCCCCCCCCCCCCCCCTCTCTCTCTCTCTCTCTCTCTCTCTGTATGGCTCCCCCCCACCTGCGTGCGCATCTCGACCCTTCCAACGGACGTGTCGCCATCTTAGTCCTTATTTGTGTGTAAACAAAGTGAAAATGTTATCTAAATGTGTAAAGAAAACATCCAGATGTTATAAATACAGTTTAGATAAGTTTCGAATTGGAACAGCCAAATACGCAGCATCGATCTGGCATTTTTCAAAAAAGGTTACTGACTAAGATGGCGGTCTCCCATAATATGGCGCTCCTTGTGGCCGGATATGACGACACGTGGGTACCAGCCATACAGCCACGCATCCACACACCAGTTCCCTCTACTCACTACACCACTTAGTATTACAACGATAGGCCTCTTTGCTCTGTCATCTAGAACAGTTGCCCCCCCACCCCACCCGCCATCCCTATCCCCCTAACCATCTCTACCCCCCCACCCCCACCGCCCACACCCTTCCCTTGCCGCGCACGTCCTCATTCTCCTTGTTTGTTGGGTTGGTGGGTTTTTTGCATTTTCTTACGCAAATTCTACCACATTCCTCCTTTCGTCCCTCTCACTTCTGCACGTTGCGCCCTCTGTACCCCCCCCCTCTACCCTCCCACCCACCAATTCCCAATTCATCAAGCCTGTTCCTCGCCACCACCACCACCGTCTTCCTTCACCCCAACCCTCCTATTTCTACGTTTCATCATCATCACCACCACCACCACACCCACCACAGACACCTTCCCTCCTCCCCCCCACCCCCCCCCCCCCCCCCCTCCCTTTGATATTGCCTACCAGGCAACGCACGCAGCGCTTGCGTCGTATGACTTCAGCTGACTGGGGCGTTGACACCGGTGACCTACTTTTGAGGCCAATGCCCTTCTGTTGACAATTAACAAAAAGTCGGTGAACTGGGTCACTGGAGCAAAGAACCTCGCTCGCGCTTTGCTTCAGTTAGTTCTTAAAAAATTATAGGCTCGGATGGGATGGGATGAACAGAGAGAATAGAGAGAGAGAGAGAGAGAGAGAGAGAGAGAGAGAGAGGGAGAGAGAGACAGGGAGAGAGAGAGAGAGAGAGAGAGAGAGAGAGAGAGAGAGAGAGAGAGAGAGAGACGCTTCAGAAACTTTTTTTTATATTGACAATGGCCTAATTAAGCCTTCGTGGAGAGAGAGAGAGAGAGAGAGAGAGACTTTATTACACAAGGATTGAGATTTTAGGCAAGAGAGAGAGAGAGGGGGGGGGACAGCGATAGCTACAGAGGGTAGGAGAGAAGGCTCCTGCAGTTGTTATGTTGAATGATACCTTCATTTTCTGTCATGTTGTTTTTTGTTTTTTTCCTTTCTTTATCTTATTACACGTTGTCTTTTAATCTACGTTTTTTTGCCGTTTTACGCAGTTTCCATTTCTTGTACAGGCATAAAAAAGGGAGACAGAAAATTAGCTTCGTTTGTGTCCATATTTCTGACTTTATTTTTTCCAGCTTCAATACCTTATAATAAAGGTCAGATATTTCTCGGTTAATTTTTCCGTTGTTGCCTTTCTTACCATACATAAAGCTGTATTTTAGGAACATTTTCAGCTAATAACCTTTTTGGAATACTAACCCTATCCCTAACCCTAGCCCTAAACCTAACCCTACCCCCCACTATGTACTGCAGTACACCGCGATTTGTCACAGTTGTGGTTCGTTGCGTGTTTCCGTCTTATAGGGTGGGGGGTAGGGTTAGGTTTAGGGCTAGGGTTAGGGCTAGGGTTAGTATTCCAAAAAGGTTATTAGCTAAAAATGTTCCTAAAATACAGCTTTATGTATGGTCAGAAAGGCAATAACGGAAAAATAGAATTAACCGAGATAGGTAGGGGGGGGGGGGGTGGCACATCTTGACCTTTACCCCTCTGCCTTACATTCTGTCTTATTCCTTCTCTTTCTTTTAGTTGTTGTTGTCTTTAAGAGCGAATTATTATGGCGGAGACAGTCATACGCGTAGGGACTCAAAGGGGAAACGGGACATTTCCTACACATTTTCTTTGATAAGACTTTTCTGTGTCCATTGTCTGTATTTGTGAACCTCAGAAACAAAACCAGTTAACGTGAACTCTATCACATGTTCCGTGTTCTGAAAGAAAAAAAAAGTGCTGATTTACTTTTTCTCCCAATGGGGGAGGAACAGTGCCTTATGCAAAGACAGCTGTTTCGATCTGTGAAGATCTCATCAGTTTGCATGCTCGGCCTGCAATGTGACTGTCCAATGAATGTCAACTTGAGAAAGAAGACATTCTGCAAGATAATGGTGTCTTCTTTGCACCAAATCTATGCTTGACGTAACTCATATTTGTGTCCAGAACAGACCATTGAACAATTATGGAAGAGAAAAAAACACCTAACATTTAGGACGCATAAATATGGCATGTGTTTATTGAACAACTTTTGCTTTAAAAAAAAACAAACTCGCTGGAAGTCAAATTCTTTCACTGAAAGAGAAGGCGTGTGCCGTCTCTTTTGTAATGGCGACCAAATTGTTTGCACGATTTTGTTCGCAATACAAGCCTTTTTATTTATCTTTTTAAAATTTTATGCAGTTTACCTAAAAGAGTTTCGCTCGCAACAAAGGAAATAGCTCCAATTTGTTTTTACTGCACTACAAAAAAGAAAAAGCTTGAACCACAATGGGTTTGGCCCCCACCCATCCCATCCAAAATGGCTTCTCTCTCCGGCATCTCCGCCAAGGAGGAATCGCCATTTTGACGGTTTGATTTCTAAGAAACCAGAGCAAAGTGAGTGTTCCTATTCTTGAAAAGGCTGTCTTTCTGGTGATCTTGACGTGTTCCTTGCAAAAACTCATCCGTCAGGGTCCACCTTTAAAACTCAATTTTGGAATGCTTTAGAGAATGTGAGTGAGAGGACTAGTGAGATATAAATAAAGGCGTGTGTGTGTGTGTGTGTGTGTGCGCGTGTGCGTGTGTGCGTGCGCGCGCGCACCACGATTCTTCATTATTCATTTAGAGGAGCGGGTGCATAAGGGAGGGGCTGTATCTTGGAAATGGGGTCAGGAGTGTTTTGTGTCGTCAACTCCAGGAGCCCTGGCAACGGAGAGATAAAATATGCTAATTGCCCCACACCCCTCACCCTTTTCACATTTAACCCTACAACCATCTCTCTCTCTCTCTCTCTCTCTCTCTCTCTCTCTCTCTCTCTCTCTCTCTCTCTCTCTCTCTCTCTCTCTCTCTCTCGTCCGCAATGTTCTTAAAATCAAAGTACCTCTTCCAAGAGTTGATCTCCTCAAGACTAGTCTGTTGTATTCGGGCGGTTGTTTGTGGAATACGATTTTAGCTTCTTTTAATGTTCATTCAAGTCTCAATGTTTTCAAGAAAAACTACCATAAGTACCTTATGATCAAACATATAAACAACATCACATATTAATATTTCTTATGTAGCTTTTGAAATGTATTACTTTTAATAATATTTATTCATAACATGGTTAATTTGTACATGAATTTTGTTTTTAAACATGAGGTTGTTTTCGTTTTTTGGTGTTTTTTGTTCACTTTAAGGGGGGGGGAGGGGAGAAGATGGAGGAAGAAAGTAATTTCTTGTGTTTTGATGATGTCATACTCATAATGCATTGTTTAGATTGTTGTTTTTTCTTCCTCCACAATGTATTTCCTGAATCTTGTGAATTCAATTTATATTAGTTCATATCGTTCGTTCTTTGATTTAACGTCTAACCACCTTACAGTGATCTTAGACAAAAAAATAAAAAATAAAAAAATAAAAATAAAATAAATACAAAATGTATGTGTAGTATGATTATGATGTATGTGTTTGATGGGTAAGGGGTATGTGGGTCTGAGTATATATGTGACTATAGGCCCTATGTTAGTGAAATGTTAGTGAAATACTTAAACTTAGAATTATGTCTAAACATGTAAAAGAAGCACACAATAAATGAACAATAAACTCCAAAAAAGAAAAGTAAAATAGATAACAAGCACATTAAAGCAAAGGTCCAATTGGGCTCCTAATAAGTCCCCGAACAACTTCTAGAATCTTTGATTCATCACAAATAATGTCTTTATAGGTTGTCATTGATGGATAGACATTGCCAACCTTAGTCTGTATTTTTCTATCACTTAAAAAGGTTTTTAAGTAGTTGTATATATGCCCTGAAAGGCCTATTGATTTCAATGTAGGGTTTGTTTTTTTTTGGGGGGGGAGGGGGGGGGGGGGGGGGCCTGTTGCCTTTGTTCATTAATTGAAGTTTTAATTATACTTTTCTTCTTTTGTTTCAAGTGCAAGAAGCAAACAAGCCCATTGTGTGATTATTCTTTTCCCTCAATAAACAAATGTTTCAAATGTTTCTGTGTATGTCCGTATGCAGTGTTATGGCTGTTAGTCATCGTGATGGAACATGCTGGACAAAATGGCCAAACTCTGCAGCGAATCTGTGGCCATTATCAGGATCACGTGGCCCTACTATTATCATCTATAATTATAGTAATTATATAGAGTGCACTTCACTCTGGGGAGAAAATGTCAATAAGAATTGAAGCAATTTTGACCAGTCGTAGATCATGTTTTTACTCTGCAAAACTGTGCTAGGACATGTATTTCATTGTCTCTGTCTGTGTTCCCAGGCCATGTCCATGAAGGAGGAAATGTCCGGTCTTCAGTTTTCATATTCTCCTCACTGCTTTCTACAAACACATTTCAATTTCAAAGGAGCTCAAAGAAGCAAAGTAGACGATTTTCTTCAATAAAAGTATGTACATACCCCCCAAAAGGCAAAACAGACTAGAAAGAAATGAAAGATTGTCAAATAGAGTGATATAGGACTTTGCTAGCACATCTTCCATAAGGCAGGGGAACTATTTGTATTTGGATGATTATCTAGAATGAAATAAAAAGAAAGACAGAAAATACTAGATGATAGTAAGAAAATGAAAGCCTGGTCAAAGAGAATGATAGAGGGCTTTGTCATCAGCACATAACTTCCAGAAGGCGGATGAACTATCTAAAACCCATCGCAACTACCCCCACGGAAGGTAGATACAAAAAACATACATGTAATTTATGAGCGAGCAAAACTGTTACAAAAGTCTTAGTGACCTGTTCTCCACTGAATGAATTGCAATATTATCACTAAACAAATAATCACAGGGTCACGTGACCCTGATAATGGCCACATAATGTGTTGGGGCCGGCCCTAGATCTTTATCAATGGGTTGTGAAGAATCACTACACTTTAGCACTTTTGTCCAGCAAGTTCCAAACCCATCAAATTTTAGGATTAGTGTCCCCCACTAATTGTGTCTCTCTATCCCGCTGCTCCCCTATTTCATCTATCTCGTGTTCTCTTTATCTCTGTCTGTCTGTCATATAATTATCTCTCACTTTCATAAAGGACAATAGGCATATTATAAGCTTCAAGCCTGTTATTGCCATTATTTGGGGGGAGGGGGGGGGGGGGGTGTTAGTAATTGTAGAATAAGTAGTCGTGAAAATAAGTTTTACGTCTTCTCGACCTAAGTCATATGAGACATTACTTTAGATTTAGTTGGGGATAAGTAGTCGCTAACAAAAACGATAGTTATACCACAACATGATAGTATTGTAATTATGTGGCCTCGCGAGATAACAAAGCAATAATATGACGTAACAAAAAGGGGGTGGAAAATAGTGCGTGACTAGAGTAATGTAGGAATGTGTATGTGTTGGGGGGGGGGGGGGGGGGGGAGTCGCGAGCGTATGTGGTTTATTCATTTGACTACGTGTTTTGCGCGTTCAGGACTGCAAACAAAGTGCACTATATGGTGACTCTTTTGGAAGCTGTGTTTTCCAGGATTGAAACCTTCAACACATTTGCAACATGTGCAATAAGACGTACACAGTCGGCCATAAATATCTGTCAACTCAGAATGAATTTTCATATAATAGTTCCTAAGTTTCATTCCTATGAACTGACAGCAAGTGAACGACGTCAGCTCACGAATCCATAATGTGTTGTTGTTGTTTTTATCACAGGCGCTTACATCATCTGTATAATTATCATTATTATTGTCTTCGTTTTTTTCCCTTCTTTTTTTCACTAGTTTTCTCTTCTTTCTTTTTTCATTATAATATAAACGCTATTTACGTGTATGCATTGCAGCGAGCAGCTGTCACCTGGTGATGATGTGAGAAAGAGATAGATCAGGTTACACAGAGCTGCTTTCTCTCCTGCATCAACCCAACCCGCGGGGGGGCAATGACCTCTGTTATTGTGTCTAGCTCACTTACACGTGCATAATAGCATCTGTGGAGAGCACGGGGGTACATATCGATGTGTCCCCGTCTCTCTGTGTGTCAAGCGGGCGACAGACTATGTGACTGCCTCATGTGACTCGATCAGGTCGTGACGTTTCACCTCATTTGCATACCATCCTGTTTGATCAGTCTGACTCAGTCGGGCCCAGTCAGATGACAGGGCCGAATAGGGCGGGTTCTAAATTTCACTGATCGAGTCTGATCGAGTCAGATGGCTCGTGACCTCTTCTGTGCGGGAAACAAAATTTGGTCAACGTCACGACCTGATCGAGTCACATTAGTCAGTCGCATAGTCTGTCTCCCGCTTCACTCTCATTGTGCCCCTGTCTCAATGTGTTCCCATCACAATGTTGCCCCCTTCTCTGTGTGTCCCCATATCTGTATGTCTCCGTCTCTCTGTGTTTCCATCAGAAAAACACTGAAGAAAACAGACATTTCGTAGAGTATCTACTTTGTGCGTCTCTAGGTGACGCCAGTTTACGTGTCCCCATCACAAGCCTACTCTAATTATTAGTTCCCGAGCGAACCTTCGAGAAGTACTGTTTTTGTTTCGTCTGTGCGTCCGTCCATCCGTCCGCTGACGCGTTTTCTTGAAAACCGTTCTGTCTATTTGAATCACGCTTGGCATGCAAGTTTCAGAGGATATTAGCTATCGATTATTTTAGTTTCATTTCAAGATCAACGTCATGCTGATTAAGGAGTTCAAAGCCCAAACCACTTAATCGTCAATAGCTCGCCAAGTTTTACACATATTTCAATGCAGGGTTTTTTCTGAACTTTTCTTTGCTACAGTGATATGATATCATTAGCTTGTATTTGTTCGTCTGTCCGTGCGTCAATCCGTGCGTGCGTGCGAATTACGGGGTTTGAACCCCAAGCCTCTATCTCGTGACCCTCTGCACAATATTACTTCACATTTTGTGTGGTGATGCTTCACTGCTAAAACATAATCTTGTAATGAAAACTGTAACTACTGACCTTGACCTGGACGTTTGCCCTTGAAAACTTAACATTCTTCTTTTGGCCATACATTTCACATAGAATATAATTATGTGGTCCAAACTTGCTATGCAGCAGCATTGGCTTATGATATTTCCCAACATTGAGTACCGATAAAGGTCAATGTCAAGGTCAGCATCATATAATAAAAAGGCAAGTGTGTGTGTGTGTGTCTGTCTGTCTGTGTGAAACACAAAACGGGCCTTATAACTCCGCCGTTTTTCGACCGAATCGCTTCATATTTTCTGTGAGCCCTAACTGGGCGATGGCAACAACAACCGAGGTAGCTGTGTCATTTGCGTGGTTTGGCAAATGCGCGAAACGCGTATCCGCCGGCCTCTCGGCGCCCGTATCTCCGGTATGTCTGGACGGATTGCCTTCGCATTTGGAAGGTAGATGACCGGGGACAGTGACTATCGATGTGCTAAACCGGAAGCGAATCGATTCATAAACGCGCGCGATACACGCCGCTTCATCTTTTCACGAATAACTCCGCTGTTTCTGAATCGAATCGCTTCAAATTTGCGGGCAGGCTTGCAGTGGCCGGGGAAAAGCCTGGCATCAAATGTGAAGAGAATCGGGAGAGCGCGTCACTCTCAGAGCAGCGCCAACGGGAAATGGGGCCTTATAACTCTGCCGTTTCTTAACCGAATCGCTCCAATTTTGATGTACTCAGCGTTACCAGTACTTGGCGTTACCGTTACTAGGCGTTACCGTTTCATGGGAGAGCGCATCACTCTCAGAGCAGCGCCAACGGGAAACGAGGCCTTATACCTCCGCCTTTTCTTAACCGAATCGCTTCAAAGTTGAAATACTCAGCGTTACCAGTACTTGGCGTTACCGTTACTAGGCGTTACCGTTAGTAGGGAGAGGGCGTCACTCTCATAGCAGCACCAACGGGAAACGGGGCCTTATAACTCTGCCGTTTCTTAACCGAATCGCTTCAAATTTGCTGTACCCAGCGTTACCAGTACTTGGCGTTACCGTTACTAGGCGTTACCGTTACTAGGCGTTACCGGTATTCGGCGTTGCGCTAGTGTTTATAATTTCTCCACAGGACCATTCTTATGCAGTAAGCTTGCTAATTTGGTGCATTGGCTTATGCTCATTCGGAATATTGAGCACCGATCGAGGTCAAGGTCAGCAAGGGAACTTTGCTGCCGCTCGGCGACACACTTGTTTCGCATTGATTTTCACGAGACGCTAGTCGTCAAAAACAGAGAGAGAGAGAGACAAAGAGAGAGAGAGACAGAGAGAGAGAGAGACAGAGAGAGAGAGACAGAGACAGAGAGAGAGAGAGAGAGAGACAGAGAGAGAGAGAGAGAGAGAGAGAGAGAGAGACGTTCCACTATGCCCCCATTCTGTCAGCCCAACTGAAATAAATACCCATTTCTTCAAGCAACTGTGTTTCATTAAAAAAAAAAAAAAAGGGGGGGAAAGGGTCAACACCCGCGTGAAAGAGGTCGTGTATTGTTAAGTAGTCTTATGTGCAGTCTGTGTTAACTGCCAGGAAAGCTAACCCTGCGGATGGGAGGGACACAGGTACACAGTATTAGTTCAGAGCCCTCAAGAAGGACAACGGAAATGAAGAAAAATCTGTTTAACGTCCTCCGGTCTGAAACACACATAATTATGGGACATTAGTAGATATACAGATGGTGGGAACGATCCTGGAGGCAGTGCAACACTAGGAAAGTCCCGAATTTGTAACAATACAGATATTATTGTAAAAACAAATGATTTGTATCGGCGGTTATATAAGTTATTGCTACTCTTGGCGCACGTGCGTACACACGGGGACGTTCCGGTTGGCCCTTTCCCACTTGGCCTTTTCCTGTTTGGCCCTTTCCCACTTGGCCTTTTCCTGTTTGGCCTTTTCCTGTTTGGCCGTTTCCCACTTGGTCTTTTCTTGTTTGGCCCTTTCCCACTTGGCCTTTTCGTGTTTGGCCTTTTCCCACTTGGCCTTTTCCCATTTGGCCCTTTCCCACTTGGCCTTTTCCCGTTTGGCATTTTCCCATTTGGCCCTTTCCCGTTTGGCCCTTTCCCATTTGGCCTTTTCCCGTTTGGCTCTTTCCCATTTGGCCCTTTCCCACTTGGCCTTTTCCTATTTGGCCCTTTCTCACTTGGCCTTTTCGTGTTTGGCCTTTTCCCACTTGGCCTTTTCCCATTTGGCCCTTTCCCACTTGGCATTTTCCCATTTGGCCCTTTCCCATTTGGCCTTTTCCCGTTTGGCCCTTTCCCATTTGGCCTTTTCCCGTTTGGCCCTTTCCCATTTGGCCCATTCCCACTTGGCCTTTTCCTATTTGGCCCTTTCCCACTTGGCCTTTTCCCGTTTGTCCCTTTCCCACTTGGCCTTTTCCCGTTTGTCCCTTTCCCACTTGGCCTTTTCCCGTTTGGCCCTTTCCCACTTGGCCTTTTCCCGTTTGTCCCTTTCCCACTTGGCCTTTTCCCGTTTGTCCCTTTCCCACTTGGCCTTTTCCCGTTTGGCCCTTTCCCACTTGGCCTTTTCCCGTTTGGCCCTTTCCCACTTGGCCTTTTACCACATGGCCCTTTCCCACTTGGCCTTTTCCCGTTTGGCCCTTTCCCACTTGGCCTTTTCCCATTTGGCCCTTTCCCACTTGGCCTTTTCCCGTTTGGCCCTTTCCCACTTGGCCTTTTCCCGTTTGGCCCTTTCCCACTTGGCCTTTTACCGTATGGCCCTTTCCCACTTGGCCTTTTCCCGTTTGGCCCTTTCCCACTTGGCCTTTTCCCGTTTGGCCCTTTCCCACTTGGCCTTTTCCCATTTGGCCCTTTCCCACTTGGCCTTTTCCTGTTTGGCCCTTTCCCACTTGGCCTTTTCCCATTTGGCCCTTTCCCACTTGGCCTTTTTCTGTTTGGCCCTTTGCGTAATGCACACAACAAAAAATGGGAGTGCCATTGCGCCCTTTCATTTCTTTTGCAAATACCCCTCTCTTTCTTTCCCTCTCTTTCTTTCCCTCTATTTATCTCCCTCTCTTTCTCTCCCTCTGTCCGTCTCTGTGTTTTTGTTGTGTTGTTTGTGTGTGGTTTACTCGCGCTCACTCCACAAAAGAGGCCTAATAGTGTAATGATGCATTACTTTCTCTAAAACATTAAAATAAAAGCTTCTTTATTTTTAAATAAAAAAACGCTTATAAAAAGCATTTCTGTCGTTGTTCTCATGACAATACCATAACTGCAAATTTATCTCGCTCACTTGATCCCCCTCCCTGTTTCTCTCCTCAAGCGCATATCCGCAAATTTGAGAGTCAAAGGGGCGAAAAGAAAATCCTGGCAACAGTCGAAAAGCGCACAATATTGCTTTTTCCCAAACGCGCAGAGCCGTCAAAAGGCGCACATATTTATGGTAGAAAAGAGCACGATATTTACAATCCGAAAGCGCACAGTTGTTTTTGAGACGGGTGGACTAGGACTAAACCTATCCCTAACCCTATTCTTAACCCTAACCCTAACCCTATCCCTAAACATATCCCTAACCCTATCCCTAACCTATCTGAAAAACAAGGAATACCTGGGTACGCAGAATTGCAATGATACAAATGCACAGCAGAATGAGCTCAAGTGTTGAACGGTTGAAGTGTGCGCCTTTGGACGGTAAAATTGTGCGCATTTTGCCGTGCGCCTTTGGATAGTGTGCGTTTTTTGTGTGCCCCCAAAATCCTCGCCCAAGACTTCACGTGAGGAGGCATGCGGCATAGAGCAAAGAATGGTCAACTTAGGACGCTGATTCACCGCCAGGGGGCAATCAAACCAGAAATCTCTCTCTCTCTCTCTCTCTCTCTCTCTCTCTCTCTCTCTCTCTCTCTCTCTCTCTCTCTCACTCACTACCCCCAACTAAGAATATCACGCGCTAAGCCCCTACTGGTTTGACTGCCCTCTGGCAGTGAAATGTGCGTCCTAAGCTGCTCATTAAAGGGCAAGATAGGAAAGAGTCAATTGGGACTTTTGCGTACACACAAGTAAATGCTTCGGTACGAAAACCAAAACGTGAATAAGTAACAAATTTAAAAAAAGAAGGGAAAAAATAAGCTCAAGCGTGTACGCACGCTTGCGCACGGAAAACGCGTCTGCTTGTTACGTCATAGCTATCTCTGACGTTATTGGCCAGCACTCCTTGTGGCATGAGAGCTTCGCTGACGACACTCGAATGTACAAGGCAAGCACTTATCTGAACTCACAGATGCAGTTAGCAAAATTCAAAACTGTTTCCATGATTTAAAGCAATGGATGTCTATGAATAAGCTGCAGCTTAATGACGACAAAACAGAACTTCTGCTCATTGCCCCTCCCAAACTCCAAAACCACCCCTCTCTTCCTTCTTCCGTCAGCATTGGGAGTTCTGATATTTCGTTCTCATCTCAGGCTCGTAACCTTGGCGTGACTTTTGATTTCACCATTTCCTTCAAGCAGCATGTTTCAAATGTCTGTAAAGGCGGCGACAGACTATGTGACTGCCTCATGTGACTCGATCAGGTCGTGACGTTTCACCTCATTTGCATACCATCTAACTCGATCAGTCTGACTCAGTCGGGCCCAGTCAGGTGACAGGGCCGAATAGGGCGGGTTCTAAATTTCACTGACCGAGTCTGATCGAGTCAGATGGCTTGTGACCTCTTCTGTGCGGGGAACAAAATTTGATCTACGTCACGACCTGATCGAGTCATATGAGGCAGTCACATAGTCTGTCGCCGGCTTAAGTCAGCCTATCTGGAAATACGCAAGATCAGCTCGATTAGACACTTACTTTCCACTGAAGCCACAAAAACTCTGGTCTGTTCGTTAGTTCTCTCAAGGCTGGATTACTGCAACAGTCTCTTGGCTGGCTCACCGAAGTACCTTCTGGACAAGCTCCAGAAAGTCCAGAATAGTACTGCCAGACTTGTCTGCAGATCATCTAGACGTCAACATGTCACTCCTCTGTTGCAGTCCCTCCACTGGCTTCCGGTTCAGGGTCGGATTGACTATAAGCTGGCTTCCATCTGTTTCTCTTCTGTCTCTGGTACTGGACCACAATATATTTCTGACATTCTACACACCTACACCCCTTCCCGTCAACTTCGTTCTTCTGCTGACACTCGTCTTTTCCGTGTTCCTTCTGTCAGAACAAAGTCCTTAGGTCAACGTTCTTTCTCCTTTCAGGGACCAACTGTCTGGAATACACTTCCCATGAATATCAGACACTTACCTTCAACTTCTTCCTTCAAGTCTGCTGTGAAGACCAACTTTTTTCAACGGTCATAATTCCTCCCCCACCAAAACGCTCCTCTCCACCCCCTTGTACTCAGTTTCTGTTAAATGCTGAAGTGGCTGTCACATGGCGTGCCCGCATGTGTGTGTGTGTGTGTGTGTGTGTGTGTGTGTGTGTGTGTGTGTGTGTGTGTGTGTTTTCTCTGTAAGGTGTGTACCTTTTTCAAGATATGCGTTGTTGTGCCTTTGTATATATGTACTTTTCTATATTATGCTCATGTAAAATGTATGTACGTTCGTCATGTTCTGATTGTATAACATAATGCATATTCTATGTTGTATTTGTATTAAATATGTAAAGCGCTTAGAGCCCTAAATCAGGGAATAGGCGCTATATAGTAATCATTATTATTATTATTGTTTTTCCTTCGTTCTTTTACACATTTACAGCGTTTCCGTGCGGAAACATTTAGTTGTGTGTACGTGCGTTCAGACTGTGTACAGATATACGCGGGAGTTCCGCGCGGAAACTCGTGCGCAATCCGTAAAAAAAAATCTGGAAGTAAGAAATATGAAAGAGTGTACATTACACGCGGAAATTCATGCGCAATCCCATCCGCTTATTTAATATATAAGTGTATGGGATTTCCGCACAGAAATTACGGACTGCGAATCTAATATGTGCGTGCCCATACTCTGTTGTTGTGCCGGTTGTTCGTTATTGTATTGTCCTTAAAGATGCACTGACCCACCACGATTAAGTCCCTTGGGTTTTTCTGGGTAGCTGTGAGCCATATACAAATGCCGCCAACTTGAAATTGAGGCTGCTCTTTAAAATGATGTTTCGTTTTCAATTTGGGGACATTTGTATGGAAGCAAAACCTGGTCAAAACAAGATTTCGTACCAGCTATAAGAGGGAAAACACGTGAAACCCGTGGTTTTGACACGTGATCTGGTGGATGTTTAAATTCTGACGATCTCCTGTCTTCTACTCCTGTCTTTCCAGCTTTCTCCATTAAGGTTATGTCATAGCTGTGTTGTAAAGCACAATTAACTGCTGCACGTCGGTGACATTCACAAACCTCGTATCTCGATTTTGGGGGGGTTTGAGTTAGATACATAGTCAGTTCTTTTCATTTTTCCCGCCACCTTCCACCAAAAGCTCGCATCTCTAACGACTTTCTATCTGGGGTAAACGAGATTGTGAACATAGAAGAAAAACTCGTAAGTCCCAAATTCAGATCTAGTTAAGGACAAAACCTCGTATCTTCGTTCTTTTCAAGTCTAAAAAAACCGTTTTCAGTAATTTTAACAGAATACAGGACTTAACTCGCAATATCTCAAACAACATATTCATCATAGTTAATCAATTGTGGCCAGCGCAGTTACTTTTTAAAACAGTTAAATTCGTTTTTCTCAAAACTACCAACATTGAGATATGAGGTTTGTGAATGTCACCGACGTGTTAATTGTGCTTTACAGCACAGCATGATAACGAATGACAAGAATGAGTAAAATATGAAGTTTAAACATAACAGTAGACAATAATACATACGGCAGGTTGGAGATAAATTCATTTGAATTTAGCCCCCACCCCCATAATATTTCGTTGTTTTCTGTTCTTTTTCGTAAAAGAATCTTTACAATTTTGATGCCACACATATAAAGACAACTACTTGTATGATAAACACTATGGCATCCGACCTATGTTATATAAATTTGTAAGATAACTACGGGAACGAAAACAAAGTGATGATGATGAACGAAGCTGATGCTGATGATTGATGATAACATTGACTTGTTGATTGATTGACTGACACATTCACAGATTGATTGACTCACTTGTATATATATATTGTTTTTATCAATAGAATGGTTGTCACGTTAAAAAAAAAGGGCCCATTAATCTCGACTACGCATAGGCCCTATCATCAATCTGAAGTGTTAATGTGTCAATAATCAGTCCTGAGTTAGTACACCAGGCAATTGTATATGGGTCAGTGTGTGGAGAGGCTTCAGAATTATCGGATAACTCATCTCCATAGCCAAACGACGAACAAGGAGACATAACAATGGCTATAGCCAGGAAAGGTCACCCAAACAAAGCCCAATTAAACTAATGGGGTCACTAAACTTCCGTAAACAATGGCTAACCTTCGCCTTTATGGTTGGTTAGTACATTCAGATTAAACGTTCATGTCCACAAAATGAGCCTTGGTTGACAGGGATAATCATTTCCAGAAAATGGGTCATGCTTGCAATGACAAGTCATAACGTACAGCGCAGTATTTATGTTAAAACTTAGGATGCCAAGGGGAAAAGAATCTCTCTCTCTCTCTCTCTCTCTCTCTCTCTCTCTCTCTCTCTCTCTCTCTCTCTCTCTCTCTCTCTCTCTCTCTCTTTGGCTATGTACATCTACTATGCACTGAGGAAAAGAGAAGAACTCGTGCCTCAGATATGATAAGCAACATTTATGATTGATGCTATTAGTATATTAATTAGTATACATTTATTGTCATTTCGTTTTTTGTGTGCACCGCACCTCCTATGTTATAGGCCGAAGGCCTGAAACATTAAAATTGTGTTCAATTGTGTTCATATTGTTCTCTCTCTCTCTCTCTCTCTCTCTCTCTCTCTCTCTCTCTCTCTCTCTCTCTCTCTCTCTCTCTCTCTCTCTCTCTCTCTCCCTCTCTCTCTCCCTCACCTAAACACTCATGCCATACAGCTCTCACTTCTCTCGTTGACAAATGGCTCTCAAATATAAACAACAACGAATTGACCGGCGTCCTTATTGTAGATTTTGCCAAGGCTTTCGATCTAATAGATCACTCACTCCTTCTCAGAAAACTTAAAATGTATGGTCTATCTAATGATACAATAAAACTAATGTCATCATTTTTAGTTGATAGAAAACAGGTAGTGAATACGAACGGATCTGTCTCATCCTGTCTACCAACTAAGTATGGCATACCGCAAGGTTCTGTTCTGGGACCCATACTGTTTACTATATACATAAACGACCTACCACTAATCCTGAGTTCCCTGAGTGCATTATTCGCTGACGACACTACATTACACACCAGTCACACTCGTTATGACCAAGTTTTGCATACTTTACAAACTAGTGCTGATGAACTTGTTAAATGGTCTGAATTTAATCACATGAGTTTGCATCCCCAAAAGACAAAATGTATGCTCATAACAACGAGACAAAAGCGTCAAAACCTCAATTCAAATTTACAGTCTCTTCAAATTAATGGCAATAACATTGAACAAGTAGATAGCCACAAAGTTCTGGGAGTTGTAATTGACAACAATCTTTCGTGGTCTGAGCATGTTTCAATGATTTGCAAATCCCTATCTAAAAAGGTATACCAGTTGTCCAAAATCAAACATTTTCTTGACTTACATACTCGTAAAATATTTTTCCATTCTTTCATTGAGTCTCACATAAGCTATGCTTCCACCGTCTGGGATGGGGCTAGTGCCAACATATTAAGACCTCTGTCTAGTCTTTATAGACGAGCTCTAAAATTGGTACTTTTAAAATCATCTAAGCTAACAATTTCCGACTACATAAAATTAGATATTTTACCATTTCATTTAAAATTAAAACACAACAAGGCTGTTTTTATGTTTAAAATTCTATCGGGACGTGCACCTTCACTGTCAGATGAATTTGTTACAAATGATCGACGCCATACTCATAAAATAATGTTGCCCTTACCAAAACTTGACATATTCAAAACCAGTTTAATGTATTCAGGTGGTGCTCTTTGGAATTCAATCTTAAGTAACGATAACGTTGGCACTAGTCTCAATTCTTTCAAACAATTCTATCACAAGCATCTAATGACAGACTTTGTGAATTCCAGTTAAAAATACTATGTCAATTTTTATCTTACATTGGATTGATATTGCTAAGTGATTGTGTTTTCATTTGTTTCGTGAAGTGTGTGAGTGCATGCGTGTGTGTGCATGTGTGTGCATATGTGTATGTGTGTGTGTGTATGTATATATATATATATGTATGTGTGTGTGTGTGTGTGTGTGTGTGTGTGTGTGTGTGTGTGTGTGTGTGTGTGTGTGTGTGTGTGTCTGTCTGTCTGTCTGTCTGTCTGTCTGTGTATGTGTGTGTATGTATGGGTGTGTGCTGATAATTTGTAATTATTCATGTGTTGTGTCTTCATATATGGATAACTTTGTTATTTTGTATTTTTTCATTTTTTCATTTTTTCTTGACATTAATTATTTTCTTAACTGTTGGCAAGATGAAAAGAAGTGTGTTTAATATGCTTATTCTTTTCCAACAATAAAAAAGATTCGTTCGTTCGTTCGTTCGTTCTCTCTCTCTCTCTCTAAGCGCGTGCGCGTGCGCGCGTGTGTGTATGCGTTGTTCTTCAGTTTCTTCCACTAAACGTGATTCAGACAGAATGTGCGTGCGTGCGTGTTTGAGTGTGGAATAAAAAGAAATAGACAGGGTGATGGAATGTGTAGCTATCACAAAAATTAAGTTGATCAACTTTACTTGTCAGAAGCAAATAAACTCTGGCACTTGTTATTTAAGAAGATGCCCAAACGGTATGCGAAATTGTTGCGTTTCTGGTATCCAATATGGCGGACGTCCAAAATGGCGGCCCGCAACTCATTACATCAGGCGTATATCATATTTATAAGTCACGTAGGACCTCATTGTAAAGGTTTTGTTGGGAAATGTTGTTTTATGAAATCTGTTTTGATGTTTGATGGCTTGTGTTGATGCCAGCAGCGGTTAAAGTGTTGTACATTTTAGAGTACTAACGGGTCTGCGCGTTGGTTGGGTACGTGCGTACCCCTCCAAATCTGTTATTTCAGCAACAAAAAGAGTAATGGCAAATACAATCTTACACTGAGGTCACCGGCTGCTGATTATGAAGTGCATTTGTTCGGGATATTCTTTAAGATTTGGGATGAGATGGGAAAGTGATCATGTTGACAAAATCAGTGTACATATTTCGGTGGGGTTTTTTCTAGAGGCATTACTATTAACAAATAGCAAGCATTATGCTCTGAAGCAACATGTCCATCTGCATGGGGTTTACATGATTGACACATGCAACGCACATATATTATTGTCTACGATACGGTGTTGGAGGGAAGACTAGACTGGTTCTGCTGTGATTGAAAGCATCAACGATTTCAGACACATTTGAGCAAGCTTTCACCTCCGTCTTTGAAACCTTTTGTAACATTTCCAGCTCTTGTTGTGTAACTCTTTGATCGCAGAGCAGGCACCAAGATGTAAACCTTCGATTAAAGAATAGGTACAAATCTTCCCGTTATGCGGCAGTAATGGGTTATTATTTGTATTTGCTGTATGGTAACGCAAGATAATGTCCATGCAGCGCATAGTTCATAAGAAAACATCAGTGCAGTATTTCGTGTTTACTTTTCAATTATGTGTTCTTGTCTCAGCGTTATTACACTTTGTCTGGTATTTTATCATTAGCCCAAGCAGCCTGAAACATGACGTCTGAAGCATTCTACCTAGAAGTTTAATCATCACTTAGCAAAGCTTAGAGTTTGTAACTTTATATTCTTGAATATTCATGAATTTCAGACGTCGTAAGCTACAACAAATAAGTCAACAAACAGTGCAACAACCATAATATGCAGACAATATGAAATTACGAGATGGGGTTTGAATATGTCATTTCCTTTATTCGTTGGAAAACAAACCCCACACAGAGTCCTTTATAGAGTTTGTTTTATGTAGCCCTAACATTAGATTGTAATATCTCCCATCCACATCTCTCACCCACCCTCTTTCCAATGCTCCTTAGCTTTCCTCGGCCTTTTCAACAACTGTCAGTTAGTTGAATAAAGTATGGACGTCGGGATATAAAATGGCGTCAAAATGGCTGCGATACCATCAAGAATGTTTAGGCACGCCGTTTTATGTGTGCATTAAAAAGGTTCTGTCGTTTTAGATTATTGCATTTATTCTCTCTCTCTCTCTCTCTCTCTCTCTCTCTCTCTCTCTCTCTCTCTCTCTCTCTCTCTCTCTCTCTCTCTCTCTCTCTCCCTCCCTCCCTCTCTCTCATACTAATAATCTTCTCTCGCATTTCCTTAGAATCCTTACCCTCTGCTTTTTTCTATATAATATACAATTAAGGATTCAAACAATAGAGGGAAAAAACAAGTGGGAAAAACTGTGGTCATATATTTATTTGGCAAATAAGGATAACAAACCATATTAATGTACCCCTGAAGTTTTGTAGATCTACGATAATATAGCGTGAACGTGTGCTTCATTGTTAGGATTGTTGGGGTATCATTGTATGAACATCAGAGACAATTCAGCCAATCTTCAGAATGATCGGTTCAGTATAGTATCTTTCACAAAAGGCAGTGTCTTATAAATCCAACTCACTTAATCAAAGTATTCCGTCTACATGGCTCGCCAGTTGGATGATATAATACTACAGTCATATATTGGGGGAATGGGAAACAGTTATGCTAGTTGTCACTGTGATCGGTTCTGTAATTCATACTGTAGTAATTGTGTTGATTTTTAATCCAACATTTAAACTCATAGTTTCCCCCTACATTTCTCGGTTAATTGTATTTTTCCGTTTTTGCCTTTCTTACCATACATAAAGCTGTATTTTTATTAACCTTTTTAGCTAATAACCTTTTTGGAATACTGACCCTATCCCTAACCCTAGCCATAACCCCAACCCTACCTCCCACCCTATAAGACGGGAAAACGCAACGAACCACAACTGTGACAAATCGCGGTGTATTGCAGTACATAGTGGGGGGTAGGGCTAGGCTTAGGGCTAGGGTTAGGGTTAGTATTCCAAAAAGAGAATTAGCTGAAAATGTTCCTAAAATACAGCTTTATGTATGGTAAGAAAGGCAAAAACGGAAAAATACAATTAACCGAGAAATGCAGGGGGGGGGGGGGGGGGCACATCTTTACCTTTACCGGATTAACTGACATCACGAGCCTCATCGGCGAGACCTCCCTTATCAGGGCCGGATCTAGGGAGGGGTGGGGGTTCTTGGTTTCCGGATCCCTCCCCCCCCCCCCCCCCCCACCCCCTCTGCCCCAAGCATGTACCTTATAAATACAAGGATGAAAAGTACAATAATGGCTAGGTATTTGCCTTAATACTCACTTAATAGCAACATTTCCCCATGGGCCCAGAAAAGGACATTGCTCCTTAGCCCGGAATATAATAATGCAGCTCCCTGGACCCCCCACCCCACCCCCACCCCCCACCCCTCTCCCTTTACGAATGACTTGGTCCGGCCCTGATTATAATCGATCTACAGCTTTTTAGAGCTTTTAACAATGTGCGCTGTCAACGAAATTCGAACTCTTTGCGACAATACTACGTTGATAGTATGGCTTCCACGTTTTGGATTATAAAAAAACACCCAAAAAACGCTAAATACATCTCCGTCGGGACGCGGGGACAAATAATGATATATATTTTCGGCAAACATGCAGGTCAATACCCTCTCTTCCATTTGTCGGTTCTTTTCGTGTTCGTTCTCTGTCCTGCCTTTCTGACTGCACTTAAAAAGTTAAAATCTCTATCATGTTCTATATGATCATCTTCGTAGCTTAGGTCCTGGAAAGTGGAGCACATTTCTGGCACACGGGGATAATTGACACCCACAGTCCCTCGTTCCCATTCCTGTGAACTTATATCGGGTGCGTAGCGCTATCGCTACGTATCGAAATAACTACGTTGTTATCACTACTACGTATAGAAAACAACTGATGATGAATGTGCCAATCTGTCAGTTTGAATTCCGACAGACTAACCCTAACCCTATTCCTAACCCGAACCCGAACCCTTTTCGTAACCTAACCCTATTCCTTACCTAAGTTTAACCCTAACCCTAACTTGCTGTAGTGATTTAGCCCAGTAATGCTATCGATACGTAGTGATAGCCGTACTGATTTATCTTGGTAGTGTTATGGATACGTAGCGATAGCGGGATGTCCCCGACGAATGACATTATCTTTGTAAAGGTACACGTTAGCAATATTTGCAAAATGTCTCTATTTTCCCATAGCAACACAGTGAGTTGCAAGTCATATTATGAGTGGCCTAACACTGTTGCCATGGGGAAATAGAAATATTTTGTGAATATTGTTAACGTGTACCGAGACCTTAAAGTTAATATGTCTTACAACGCACTGTGTTGTCATGGGGATATATTGATATTTAGTGAATGGTGTTAACGTGTACACAGTCTTTAAAGACCCACCAGATCACGTGTCAAAATCACGGGTTTCACGTGTTTTCCCTCTTATAGCTGGTAAGAAATCTTGTTTTCACCAGGTTTGAGTCCCATACAAATGCCCCCAAATTCAAGCCAAAACATCATTTTAAAGAGCAGCCTCAATTTGAAGTTGGGGACATTTGTATGCGGGTCACAGCTACCCATAAAAAAAAAACCAAGGGACCTAATCGCGGTGCGTCAGTGTGTCTTTAAAGAGAGTTTGGTTGATAGGAGTGACTGAACTTGTGACCTACTTAGACTTTAATAATCTCTGTGTCAACCAGTCAGTCGTCAGGTTTCTAGGTCATAGACCAATGACCTCTTGCCTTGCCTAACCTACCTTTCTTACCTTTATTACTAACCCTCCAGCAACCTTCCCTTTAATTGACGATCTGAATAATATAATGAATAGCAACGTAGTGAACGTACCACCCTTGGTTTCCAAAACGTGTGTATGTGTGTGTGTGTGTGTGTGTGTGTGTGGGTGGGTGTGTGGGTGTATCAGTCAAGTCAAGTCAAAATGATCGTCATTGAGAATAAAGGAATAAGCTTGACAGTTTTTTTTCATCCTGCCCTCAGAATGAAAAGTAATACGAATAGTGTGTGTGTGTGTGTGTGTGACAGACAGAAAGATCTGTGTATGCTTTTGAGTGCCCTCAACCCTCTCTCTCTCTGCCTCTATCTGTCTCTCTTTTTCTCTCTGTCTGTCTGTCGCTCTGTGTTTGCCTCTCTCTCTCTCTCTCTCTCTCTCTCTCTGTCTCTCTGCCTCTCTCTCTCTCTCTCTCTCTCTCTCTCTGTCTCTCTCTCTGTCTCTCTCTCTCTCTCTCTCTCTCTCTCTCTCTCTCTCTCTCTCTCTCTGTCTCTCTCTCTCCTCTCTCTCTCTCTCTCCTCTCTCTCTCTCTCTCTCTCTCTCTCTCTCTCTCTCTCTCTCTCTCTCTCTCTCTCTCTCTCTCTCTCTCTTTGAGGAGCTAATGAAAAAGAGCCTTCTTTGTACTTATTCTGTTATCTTCAAGAAACAGTCCAGTTTTTCATTCGTTTCCCTCTCTCTCTCTCTCTCTCTCTCTCTCTCTCTCTCTCTCTCTCTCTCTCTCTCTCTCTCTCTCTCTCTCTCTCTCTCTCTCTCTCTCTCTCTCTCGGTTGTGTGTGTATGTGTGTAGTCTGTGACGTGCGCTTAAGCTTTAACTACCCATGCACTTTTTTCAAAAACTCTTTTTACATTGTAATTTACTTGAAACTACAAATAATAGCGCAACCAAACTGTGCAGGGTAATAAATGCCATCATTTCGTTTTCAGTGACTCCATTTTGTTTTACAAAGTAGCCAGATATGATAGTAAATGAATGAATAACTTTTGAAGTGACAGTACACAGAGTGCATGTGAACGGCAGAAGGGTAGTCGTTGCTTTGGCATTATAATATTACAAGTGGCCCGCAACAAAGAGCCACACGTTCGGTGTCCGGGCGGAACCGCGACTGTCAAAACAGCGACGATCAAAACAGTGACATCAAACCCGTGACTGGTTCAAAACAGCGACAGTCATAATGGCGACAGTGTCAAAATAGCGATCTCCGAAATAGCGTCAATCAAAACAGCAACGACTTTGATTCAAAACAGCGACGATCAAAATAACGATGACTTTGATTCAAAACAGCGACGATCAAAACAGCGACGATCAAAATAGCGACCATCAGAATAGCGACAATCCAACAAAATCAATAACATTTTTAGAAGTGTGGGGGGGTGGGGGTGAGTGTGTGTGTGTGTGTGTGTGGGGGGGGGGGGGGTAGGGGTTCGCGCGCGCGCTCGCGTTTGTGTGTGTATGTATGGTGTGTGTGTGTGTGTGTGTGTGTGTGTGTGTGTGCATGCGTGTGTGTGTGCGTGCATGCGCGTGTGTGTATGTGTGTGTGATCTTTCTAGCCGTTTTTCACGAGCAGCACGTTTCATTAAAAAACATTATTTCATTTATTGAGGGTTCTTTTTTTCATTTATTATCAAGAATGTTGTGCAACAACTGAACAGATTCTGTGAAGCATCTATGCAGATTTTGACGAAACATACGAACAGATTTTGATCAAACATATGAACAGATTTTCATGAAACACATGAATATATTTTTTTGATCAAACATTGTAGAACAAATAGGGCGGTAGTCTGGGTGAAATAGCATGGGCATTGTCATTCGGACACCAAACATTTATTTTAATAGTTATTATGAACCGTTCTTTAACTTAGACAATAGCAGTTAGACATAGTGTCTCTGGAAATAATTATGCATACGTGGATAAAGTGTGATATTGGCGCTATAGTGGGGACAGATCTGCCAATTTTCATTATCATTGGTTCATCTCTTTAACGTATATGGGGATACAAATTCAACTTAATGAAACCACGGTAAAGGTAAAGATGTGCCACCACCCCTGCATTTCTCGGTTAATTCCATTTTTCCGTGTTTGCCTTTCTTACCAAACATAAAGCTGTATTTTATTAACCTTTTTAGCTAAAATCTTTTTGGAATACTAACCCTATCCCTAACCCTAGCCCTAACCCGAACCCTAACCCTACCCCCCCCCCCCCACCCTATAAGACGGGAAAACGCAACGAACCACGACTGTGACAAATGGCGCCGTGTATTGCAATACATGGGGGGGGGGGGGGGGGGGTGTTTCCTATTAGATAATGGCCTAGGGTTAGGGATAGAGTTAGTATTCCAAAAAGGTTATTAGCTAAAAAGGTTCATAAAATACAGCTTTATGTTTGGTAAGAAAGGCAAGAACGGGAAAATGGAATTAACCGATAAATGCAGGGGGGGTGGCACATCTTGACCTTTACCCATGTTCCAATTTTCGTTTAAAATCAGTTCAGTATTTAGGCTCTGAGAAATGAAATACAAACAACTTTCTTTCTCCAGAATCTCGATTTTTGACAGTCGCTGTTTCGATACAGTCGCTCTTTTTTTTGGCCGCTGTTATGATAGAGTCGCTATTTTGAGGTCGCTCTTTTGATTGTCCCTGTTTTGAGAGTCGCTATTCCGCCCCCGCGCCAAGACGTTCGCCTCTAACGCGAACGTTGCGGGTTTATTTCCTTGCATGGGCACACTTTTTGTTTGTTTGTTTGTTGTTCTTTTTAGAATATATATATATATATATAAAGTAAATCAGCACATTATTTTCTTTTATTCTTTTCAGAACACAGAACAAATCGTAAAGTTAAAAATAAAGTAATTGAGTTTCTTTCTTAGGTTCACAAACACAATATTGGACACAAAAAGTTTTATTAAAGCAAACTATATATAAGAGGAAAGTTTAATGGTGTGTTTGTTTGTTTCTTCTTCAATTCTTGATCGTTTATATATATATATATATATATATATATATATATATATATAGAGAGAGAGAGAGAGAGAGAGAGAGAGAGAGAGAGAGAGAGAGAGAGAGAGAGAGAGAGAGAGAGAGAGAGAGAGAGAGAGAGAGAGAGAGAGAGAGAGAGAGAGAGAGAGAGAGAGAGAGAGAGAGAGAGAGAGAGAGAGAGAGAGAGAGAGAGAGAGAGAGAGAGAGAGACGTACAGGAATTGAAGAAAGAAAAAAAGAAAAAAAAATATTCCCAATATTTCAGTTTTATTAAAACTTTCCTCAGGGGACTCCAATGATCGAGTGAGTCCAGGTAAATGTATCTTCAGTTAAAATGAGAAGATCTCACATTCACATCACGACCTAATTTCGCATTCAGTGCTCATCCCTCACTTTCTATGTAATACTAGTGAACAGAACTAACCCATCCCACCCTTGCATTATTCCCTCTATCAACTAACTACTATCTGGTCTTCTTCTGTATATATATACACAAACAGACAGAGACAGACAGACACACACACACACACACACACACGCGCGCGCGCGCGCGCGCACGCAGGCACACACACACACACACACACACACACACACACACACACACACACACACACACACACACACACACACACACACACACACACACACACACACACACACACACACACACGCACACGCACGCACACACACCTGGCATAATTCTATTCCTTCAGTTGCATGTTAAAGGGCCATGTTGTTGTTTCCACCGAGGGTTATTTGCCTGAAACCACTATCACCCTTGTTTATTCCTCCCCCCCCCCCCCCCCCCCCCCCCCCCCCCCCCCCGTGGGGATACCGGGGGTCTTTTGCATAAATAGTTCTCCACCTTCTGGAAGTTCTGTGCTTTTAGCTACCTCTAATCTGTCACCCCCTTTGACTCTGCCTTTTCCCTTTGCTTACTGTCATCTACTATCTTCTTTCTGCCTTACCGGTCCATTCTCCTGCCTTTTTTCACGAAATACTTTCAAAAACATTTTTCTCCAGCCCAAGTCGGACTTGCTGGACCTAACTAGTTTTTAGTTAGGCGCATAACGGCAGCATGACGCATCTGCGCTCATAATTGACAGAAAACTGTCTGAGCGATCGAAGAAGAAGAAGAAGTTTATTCCTTTTGTGGTAGCACTTTTAGGCAAATACCCCTGGTGATGGATAAACACTGGTAAAGGTCTGTGCACACATTAACATTATTCACAAAATATAACAATTTCCCCATGGAAACACAGTGAGTTGTAAATCATAGTAAGGCCTCGGTACACGTTAACACAATTCACAATATATTTATATTTTCCCATGGCAACACAGTCAGGTGTAAGTCTTATTAAGAGTGGGCTATCACTGTGTTGCCATGGGGAAATAGAAATATCTCGTGAATAATGTTAGCGTGTACACAGACCTTTATGATTGGCCTAACACTGTGTTGCCATGGGGAAATAGAGATGCTTTGTGAATTTCAGTTAACGTGTACACAGACCTTTACGAGGCACAGGCTGGTCGCAGCCGTTTTAGCCTCTGTTGACCCAATGTCAAAAACCAACTCTACGTGCTCTACACTAGGCCTAACCCGTGATTACACAGCTGGCCAGGAGCAACAGACAGGATCAGATCGGAAGATGGGTGTGTGAGAGAGAGTGTTTTGATATTAAGAAAAGCAAATTTTCCACTCAGAAGCAAGCGTGTTATCATATCATTAAAACAAAAAGTCCACTAAGAAGTTCATCAGTTATCTTAATCGGAAGATAAGCATAGTTTGTACATACTTAATACTACACAAGACTAAGAGAGAGAGAGAGAGAGAGAGAGAGAGAGAGAGAGAGAGAGAGAGAGAGAGAGAGAGAGAGAGAGAGAGAGAGAGAGAGAGAGAGAGAGAGAGAGAGAGAGAGAGAGAGAGAGAGAGAGAGAGAGAGAGAGAGAGAGAGAGAATCAATCAATCAACAATATTTTATTGCCATTAGCGTACAAAGCCCTTGTGGCAAGGGGGGTTACAATACTAACTTACAGATTTTGAAGTGAAATGCGGCAAAGAAGAAATAAAATAGAAAATAAGCAAAAATACCAAACTGTATTACGGTTATGCATAATGTGGCACACAGACACATTTCGCGCGTACGCGCGCCCACGCACACGCACACACACGCACACGCACACACGCACACACACACACACACTCACACACACACACTCACACACACACACACACACACACACACACACACACACACACACACTCACACTCACACTCACACACACACTTACTCACTTGCTACCTGAATGTTTGGGGGGAACAAAACCATCATCAAAAGCATCATCACCATGACCTCCAAGTCATAACTAAAATAAACTCTCAGCAGTCCATCCAAGCTATGCAAAGGAACCATAAGAATAGTTCATGAAAATAAGAATATGTAGATTCAATATAAGCAGAGAGAGAGAGAGAGAGAGAGAGAGAGAGAGAGAGAGAGAGAGAGAGAGAGAGAGAGAGAGAGAGAGAGAGAGAGAGAGAGAGAGAGAGAGAGAGAGAGAGAGAGAGACAGAGACAGAGTTGACGGAGGGCACACGAGGAGATGGGATGTCTTGAGAGGTCAAAGTACGATCAAGTAGGCCTACTGAAAGAAGATGGAGAAGTAAACAAACCCATGGCGTTTTGATGCTTCTCCATGTTTGATCAGTACTTCCTTCATTACAGAGAAAACAGAAGGAAGGTGTTTGTTCTTACCTCCTCAACTTCTATTCCACTGGTATGATCTCCACCATCCTCTCCCCATGTTGTGTACTCCCAGTAGTTGCAGAACAGGAGTACATTGGAATGGCAACGAGGACTGTGCGTTACCTGTCCGTGTGTGTGTGTGTGTGTGTGTGTGTGTGTGTGTGTGTGTGTGTGTGTGTGTGTGTGTGTGTGTGTGTGTGTGTGTGTGTGTGTGTGTGTGTGTGTGTGTGTGTGTGTGTGTGTGTGAATGAGTGAATCTTTAATTTAATGTCCTTTCACAGGAATAGTGATTTTAGACAACATGCAAAACTTGAACCAATTTACCAACAAAAATTACATGCAAGCTTAATAACAACAACAATTGCAACAACACACAAAGCAAACCATCTGCAGTAAACTTCCAATGGGCGTGGACAGCATTCATTTCGCAATTAAAGCAATGTCAATGTCTGCGTCACTTAAAATATACTTGGTATTATTATGCTTATGACAAAGTCCATATTTAACAGTAAATGATGAATTGATAACATCTGAGTGCAGAGATAATTAGTTGCTGTGTATTTAGCTTAGTATCTTGTAAACTAACTATGGATCTGCTATTCATCAAAATATTAGGTCTAAAGTCAGATGGATTTATACATATGGGTTTTTCCAACTAAGAGTACATTTGATGTGTTGACAATGCCAATTTATCATCTAAAAATGTGTTAGTGTTATTGAATATCTTTTAGCAGCTCTATCAGCAACCTCATTGCAAAACAGCCCACAATGAGATGGCACACAGCAAAAATCAATACCAATACCTTTTGAAATAATACAATTAATTAAACGCGTAATTTCAAAGACAACATAGTTACGAATTTTAATGTTTGCTTCAGAGTTTGTCAAACTGATTTTGAGTGCACACAAAATAAGATGTTATGAATGGAATAAGGTAGAGCACAAACACATTCTAAAGCTCGTATTATTGCGTATAATTCAGAAGTAAATATTGAGATACCTTTGCCTAAATAATAAGACTTTAATATTTTAAATGATGGTATAACAAACCCTACCCCACTGTCTGACATATCTAAGACTGAACCATCAGTGACAGTTTTTATATAACAAAACCTGCCCCACTGTCTGACGTATCTAAGACTGAATCATCAGTGACATTTTTTATATAACAAAACCTGCCCCACTGTCTGACGTATCTAAAACTGAACCATCAGTGACATTTTTTAGATGATTTGAATATTTTGAATTTAAATGACGTCGAACGTCAGAAACTAATAGATTAACCTCTTCATCTTCGTTGTAACTGGTATATTCCATATCAAAGTTTGCCTTTCTTTGTTCCCATGGTGACATTAGTGGTACAATAGGCATGGCTGAGATATTATGGATATCTACCTTACATTTACTCATAATGTCTTCAGTATAATTAGTTTGGCTCAAATAAATTTTATATTATTTGCTCTTTTCGGAAAATCTATCTCTGAATGTATGAATATTTCATCCTTTGCATTATTGTCAACAGAAAGGTCTCTGACTATGTATTTTGAAACTGCTAACCGATGTTCCGATGTTTATAATATATTGCTCTCCTTGTATGTTCTAAGCGTGTTAGAGTGCATAGGGACAAAAAGTGCTAGTTTGATAGCTTTACTGTCTATGCTTTGTAACTTATTTAAAAGAGTATTGGAGGCACTGAAATAAACCTCTTGCCCAGAGGATAGTACTGATGGAACTAGAGATATTGTAAGATGTAGCAATGTTTTGGTAATTTGACTCCATGATTGTTTGTTTGTGATTCTTAAAAGGTTAAGTCTTTTTCTCGCTTTTGAAATCAAATATTCAATATGAACTTTTCAATTTAATTTTGATGTCATTTTCACCATTATTGAAAAGCATTAGGTAAGTCTTTTTATTTGATAACGTCAATCCATTTTCTTTCATGTATGGATTTAGATTATCACGTTCTCTTTAGTATATGTTCTAAACATAATTAACAGATCTTTTATTAGTATGTTTCCTTAAAGATGCATTGACCCATATAGCTATATCATATGCGTATTGCAAAATATGTGTATATTTAAGCGACAAAAAAATATATTAAAGGCTGCTTACCAGCACCTAATCTAAACTAAAGGGCCAGCCACACGTCCACTAAAATGGCACGACTGTACGATACGATTCGATCACGTGATCTCGATGCGCTAATCATATTAATACAATTTGTTCTTGGAAACCACGTGATCGAATCGTATCGTACAGTCGTGCCATTTCAGTGGACGTGTGGCTGGTAGGGACACAGGGAATAGAAAATTGTGTTGGATTTCTCCCCCCACCCCCCACCCCCCAGCCCTTTCGTCCTCTCAAATAGGGCCTACACATTCTCTAAGCTCTCTGTATTATGGGTATTATGTAGCAGTATGGATAGGAGCAGGTGAGAGAAGAATGTGGACAAGGCAAGTAAGAAGGTAAGGAGGACTGGGGGGGGGGGGGGGTCGGGTAGATTACTGGAATACTGAGTCGAGGAATGGTATGGGTTGAAAAAACAAAAACACATTGATGTAATGAAAAGCATACGCACGAAGGTGCCGATGGATCCCTGGCTCCACCCGCGCCCTACCAACACAAGAGCAGCCCCAGTAAAATACAAAACGTACGAGGACCAACGCACGAGTAGAGGTAGAACAGAAAAAAACACCTAAAGAAATTCAGAAAAGAAAAAAAAAAGGACGGGGTGGGGTCGGGGGAGGGAATTCCCGTTCTCGTTTTTGGCCGTTGACCAAAACGTTTAAAAATAGAACGGTATTTCCCACACTCTTTGCTTTGGCTCTGTTCAGTGCCCTCTCGATTACCAAGGAAATAAACACTGGGCCGGCTGAAACATCAGCATGTCTTTGATTTATGAGAAAGGTGGCAGAGTGGTTAAGACTCTCGCCTGCCAAATGTAATTCGTGACTGCAGCGTTGAGTGACCCGGGTTCGAATCCCGGCCTCCTCGCCCTTTCTTTCTACTTCGACAGGAAAAATCGAACTGAACGTCGAGTCCTTCGGATGGGGACTTAAAGCTAGTCTGTCCCGTGCGCTTTACGCACGTAAAAACCCCACGGCAGTTGAAAGTCGGTAAGAGCAGGGAGCAATCCCGCTGCCTGGTATGGCCAAATTGATAGCTAGGTTTTCCAAGTGTGCCCACACACCCTCCTCACCCTACCCCCCCCCCAAAAAAAAAAAAAAAATTAAAAATTGGGTAGGCGCTGCACTTGTGGCAACGCTCTCTCCGGGGGAGAGCATCCCGAATTTCACCAATAAGTCTCTGTGACTAGAATATGCAAAATACAACCCAAAAAAAGTAAATTTATCTTGCCATGTCTCTTCTTCACTACTACCTTCCTTCCATCATCGTTTTGTGAGCCCCGTCCTTCCTTCCCCCCTCCTCTCCTCTCATTTTGTTTCCCTCTGGTGACCCCCTTGACTATTCAAAGCGTTGGTGGTGTGGCGTGATATGTTGCCCTTTGTAATGAAGACCTGTGTGTGTGCATAAGATATGAGATCACCCGGCACACACAAAAAGTATAGGCCTACTACCACGCATCTTGTGTGTATTCTTGAGTTTGATTCTAAAGAAAGGCGCTATATAAATACTATGTAGTATTATTATCTTACTATGCCGACGCACGCGCACAAACATGGTATTTTATATAATCGTCTAATTTCAAATCTTATACATGCCAAAGACACAGTGTCTTTGTACATACTTCCTTCACATTTCTACATGATGTGTGCTCATAGTGTGTATATACATGTACTTTGTGTATGCATCTGTGTGTAGGGGGGGGGGGGGGGGAGTAAGTGTGTGTCTGCGTGTGCGCGTGTGTACATGTGTAAAGTGAATGCACTTATATATTTCCCCATTTTTGTTCCTTACTACATTTTTTATAGATGGCTTGATGCACACACAAAAAGCCGATTTGTATTGCTTATTCAATGTACAATCTGGAAGAAAAAAACCACTTTGATTTTGACATGTGCGCACTAGAGCCTAATAACGATTTTCGGAAACAAAACTAGGGGAGAGCACTTCGTGAAAATTAGAGTTGTTTACCTCCATTACTCGGTCAAATACCATAGTAACAATGCAACAATGGCGTCGAAGCTTGAAACCGCAGGATGCGAGTCAGCGACTTGCAAACATTTTTTTATAGAAAAATTAGGGGTGGCCAGTGACCACAAACTGATAAAACTTGCCAAATGTGACATAAAAATATAAATGACATAAGTTGTTATGATGACGCACGGTGCTCTAAGTGCTGTATGTCTGCTCAAGCACACGAGTCGATAGGCTACGAGAGCTGATGTTAAAGTCACTTCCCCTGTTTGACCGATTGAATTAGGCAAGATCACTCCCACACACCATGAAATTACCCCCCTTAATTATTTGCGAACAATTCCTATTGTTGCCTTTGATTTAAGACCGTGGATATTTGACTAAAGCTGACGCGTAGCATGGAGGATAGTGAGAACCATTACTATGTTGGGTCCTTTACATTTTGTAAGCCATTGTTTTTACGCTGTAGTGTCAGGAATAGATTTGATATACATCGTGGGAAAATGCACATGGGGTAAGACGGGGTAAAAAGCCCATGGACGGGTAAGAAGCCTATGCCAATTATCTCATGAAATGAAGAACATTTCCGTCAAATTTTGCCCATGAGACGAGTGTTAATGTTTAGCGTTCGTCTCATGGGCAAAATTTGACTGAAATTTGCTTCATTTCGTGAGATGATTGGCATGGGCTTCATACCCGCCCATGGGCTTATACCCCGTCTTCCCCTACCTCTGTCGATCCAAAAGCGCTACTTTTTCTTACATAATTTGCAGCATTTTATTTTATATAATGATGGGACATTGAAGCTTGTGGAATAGAGAAAAGAGGAAGACACGGATGGGGTAGTAGTGACTGCATAAACCATGGACACTACATTAGGATCCGTGATAGAACGTTTCTGATAAGTGTAAATGCAAGGAAGAATGAACAGGAAGGTTAAAGATACACTGACGCACCACGATTAAGTCCCTTGGGGTTTTTTCTGGGTCGCTGTGACCCACATACAAATGTCCCCAACTTCAAATTGAGGCTGCTCTTTGAAATTATGTTTCGTTTTCAATTTGGGGACCCACCACGTCACGTGTCAAAATCACGGTTTACACGTGTTTTCCCCTCTTATAGCTGGTAATAAATCTTAAGAAATTTCCCAAGCATTAGATGGAATGTGACACGTGACGTGGGGCGTCTTTAAAGACCGATCAAGCTCAGGGGAAAGCTTAGTCCTGTGACTTTCTTTCACTCATGTATTTTATGATCAGCAAGGTTGGACCACCCACCTCTGTCATCAAGACTTCTTTCTCTGTCGTTTACTTTTCTCCCATTGCAAGTGTCAGCTTGGCACCACCCCACCACCACTACCCCTGCAAACAGACGATCGACACGTGCTTCCCTCTTTACCAGGTGTGAATTGTCCAGAACCTTGTTCCTTTACATACATGTGTGTGTGTGTGTGTGTGTGCGTGTGTGTGCGTGCGCGTGCGTGTGCGCGTGCGTGCGTGCGTGCGTGCGTGCGTGCGTGCGTGCGTGTGTGTGTGTGTGTGCGTGTGTGTGTGTGTGTTTGCGTATGTGTGTATGTGTGTGTCCATTCATACTAGTCAGTCGTTTCCAATCATGACCTCCAGAGAGAAAAGAGACAGCTGATATTCGAGAAAAACAAAAACCACTGGGCTGCAATTTCAATCAAATCAAAATCAAAATCCCTGTATTGTCTCTCACGGAGACATTACTTTCAGGTGCCAGAGTAAGAGAGACATTGAAAATCAGCATGCATACATATGTGCATATAAGTACATTTTCTAGCAAGAAACAAGTCGCATGAGTAATACAGACCTGTTTACCCCCTACACTAGTCTGGAGTAGTCTGGGTATCTGAAATGAGTAGTTTAGGTGTGAAATGTGTAGTCCTATTCATTAAACCATCAAACACTGTTCACTGAAAATGAGTAGCAACCAAGAATTAAACACATGGGTGCTACTCTTTCATTTTTACACTGATTTCAGTATTTTTAATTTTACCAGAAACTGAACTTCATTTTTTTAAAATTAATAGTCAACAACAACAAAAATTGACCACAAGCGATTTGGGGCGTTTTGAACTTGGTTGTTCTATCGCGGAAGTTTACAAAGGCAGTGTACTAGTTTCACAAGGCTTATCAGACTCAAACTGTCTGTGTCTATCATTTTAACTGTCTGTCTATCTCGTTATCTCTCTCTCTTAACTTGCCCCCCTGAATCGTCCGACGGGGATCTGCCCCTGTACCCTGCTGGGGCCATGGGTCCCTGGACCCCTGCCTTTCAGTGTTTTTCATTTGGGGGAGTTCCACCAATGTAAACAGCATTTTTATTAATTTTGAATAGTAGAGGGCCTAATTGAATAGAATACTACTAACAAAGAGTAGAGAAAACACATCTGGTAATACATAGATGCACCAGGACATTGACATTCGGGAGATGGCTTGTACAAAGGAAATCCTCACTCTCTAGGCCACAAGCACTTCTGGACATTTTGGCGTTAGTGGTGCTCTTCAAGGGGTTAGCCCATTTTGCCCCGTCCCGTTGTTGCCCCATCCCGTTGCATCCCGTAGTTGCCCCGTCCCGTAGTTGCCCCGTCCCGTTGTTGCCCCATCCCGTTGTTGCCCCATCCCGTTGTTGCCCCATCCTGTTGTTGCCACATCCCGTTGTTGCCACATCCCGTTGTTGCCACATCCCGTTGTTGCCACATCCCGTTGTTGCCACATCCCGCTACATCCTGTAGTTGCCCCATCCCGTAGTTGCCCCGTCCCGTAGTTGCCCCGTCCCGTTGTTGCCACATCCCGTTGTTGCCACATCCCGTTGTTGCCACATCCCGTTGTTGCCACATCCCGTTGTTGCCACATCACGCTACATCCTGTAGTTGCCCCGTCCCGTTGTTGCCCCATCCCGTTGTTGCCCCGCCCCGTTGTTGCCCCATCCCTTTGCATCCCGTAGTTATCCCGCCCCGTTGTTGCCCCATCCCTTTGCATCCCGTAGTTATCCCGCCCCGTTGTTGCCCCATCCCGTTGCATCCCGTAGTTATCCCGCCCCCTTGTTGCCCCATCCCGTTGCATCCCGTAGTTATCCCGCCCCGTTGTTGCCCCATCCCTTTGCATCCCGTAGTTATCCCGCCCCCTTGTTGCCCCATCCCGTTGCATCCCGTAGTTATCCCGCCCCGTTGTTGCCCCATCCCTTTGCATCCCGTAGTTATCCCGCCCCCTTGTTGCCCCATCCCGTTGCATCCCGTAGTTATCCCGCCCCGTTGTTGCCCCATCCCGTTGCATCCCGTAGTTATCCCGTCCCGTTGTTGCCCCGTCCCGTTGCATCCCGTCGTTGCCCCGTCCCGTTGTTGCCCCGTCCCGTTCTTGTCTCAATGTGTTCCCGTCTTTATGTGTCCCCGTCTTTATGTGTCCCCGTCTTTATGTGTCCCCGTCTCTATGTGTCCCCTCCTCTATGTGTCCCCTCCTCTATGTGTCCCTGTCTCTATATTGCCCCTGTCTCTACGTGCCCCCATAATTGTGTCCCCATCTACACGTGTCCTCGTCTCTATATGTCACCATATCTGTGTCCCTGTCTCTATATGTGACCCAGCACCACGAAAGGGACATTAAGTCGCTGGACTAGTTTCTCACAACAGGCTTGCAAAGTCAAAAATCTCATGTTTTGTCAATTTTGAGTTATGGGTATTTTTTGTGTTCTCTAAGGAAGGAAGGAAGGAAAAATGGTGTTTTACGTCCTCTCAGTCATAGACACATATGGGACATTTGTAAATACAAAGATGGTGGGAACATTACTGGGGACAATGCCCAGAGGCAGTGCCACACCAGCAAAGTCCCGATTTTTTAAAAATATGTGTAGCGGTAACCACGCCTCGGTAAAACCTCATCGGCTATGGTACCGCTACAGTATATGACATATATCGGAGAAAAAAGGTTCTGGCGGGCGTGTTCTCTAACATCTTATCTTTCATATTTATAAGATATTCGTTAATATGGTATCTAAATTATCTTATAATTGTTTTAAAACGAGTACGTCAATGTATTTTGCTCAGCTAGGCTAGACTGACTGTGGGTTTTTTTCAAAATGGCTCACGCTCATCCTACTGACTTTAAATGCTCATAACCCTGGAAGGGAAAAAAGATACAAGACTGGTTCTTGTATGATTAGAAAGAGAATTGTCTGCAGTTTGCAAATGTTCAATTTTCTCAGAATGGTCAGTTTGACACTTAATGTCCATTTCGTGGTGCTGGGTCATGTATCATTGTCCTGCCTCCATGTGTTCCTCCTGTCTCTATAAGTCCCTGGCTCCTCAAAAGCCGGTTTCCAAAGATCCAGTACAACTAATGGGCCAACCACATGACATACGAATTGCATCTGAATGCGATACGATTTTGACGATGTGAGTCATGATTCACGTTAAATTCATGTATCGGGTCTACTTGAGTATAGTGAGCGAAAATGGCAGAATTATTGCAGACGAAAGTATTTCACGCGAATCATGACTCGCATGACACGATCGCATCGCATCCCCATACGATTTTACATGCCGTGTGGCGGCGGCTTAAGAGATAGTATCCTAGACATAACAAGAGGGCAACGCCCTATAAACATAGTCCCAGTTACCAGCAACACCCCCACACATAAAACTCTAACTCAAAATATTGTATTTGTCGTAAAACCATCAAAGGACTTATTGACACAGAAGTGGTAAGCACATGCATACCACGAAAGAAAATAA
>JAGGCT020001147.1:55000-58190 GCA_017654935.2 Phymorhynchus buccinoides
TGATACCCGCGTAAAGGAATTTATGAACGTTTGCGTGATGGTGGCCAAGGGAAGTGGCAAAACGTATCTTTTAAATGATGATGATGCAGTGCAGTTCTGGTGGAGTGAAATTATACAAATTTGAACATCGCTAATTCCATTCACAAAGTGAGGGACATTTACGCTTAGTTCATGAGCCAAGGCAACTTTCACAACTCAAACAGTATTGTTGTTACATTCATGTGCCAATGTGCTCTTTTCTTTTTCTTTTTCTTTTTCTTCTCTTTTCTTTTTCTTATTTCGAGGAAATAAAAACAAGTGCAACGCCGAGCGGCTGCAAAGTCCCCTCGCAGCATCGCCGAGCTACTCCGAAAACGGAATGTGTCGGCTGTACACATACATAAAAACGCATCAAATCAGCACGTAACTACATAAAAATGCATGAAAACAGCACGTAACTGAATAGTTTGTTATATATAGCCTTGGGGTTCGGACCCGTGATTTGAGCGCGCTCGATCATGCGCACACGAGTGCACAGAAAAATTCATGACAACTGTGCTATAGACCATTCATCAAGAAATGTTGTGAAAAAAACTGCATTGAAATACATGCAAAACTTCGCGAGATATTAGCGATTATGTGTTTCGGGGGTTGAACCCCGTAACTGGCGCGACCTTGACCTTAATGTAAAACTAAATACATCAGTGGATAGCTTGCATCTTGGCAAACTAGTATACCAAATTTGATGATGATTGACTGAATAGTTTTTGAGAAAAACGGACGAATAGCCGGACGGACGGACGGACGGACGGAGGCACGCCGGACGGACGCCGGACGGACCAGACCAAAAACAACTAATAGTTCCCGAACCTTCGGCTCGGGGACTAAAACGGCGTGGGTTTTACGTAAAGTGTACATGAAATTGATATTGGCTGTCGACCCACTTTTTTCTGGCACTGACTAATAAGAGGCAGAAAGAGATAGATGAAAATATAATGATGAAGGTGGTGGGGTTGTAAGTGCAGTTAATAATGAGAAGAGTGGAGGGGGATAGGGTAGAGTTTCTTAGCAGCAAGCGCGCTGAACTAACCTTGAAAGATCGGGCGTTGCCATACTCTACTGCCATCAACCGTTGCGTGGTATCGTTATCAAGAATAGTGTCGCTAAACCGTTTTCAACAAGGCAAATTGGATCTAATCAAAACAACGACAGTCACTAACCTATAATCATGCAATACATAATCCTGTTGAAACAAATACTACTGCGTATACCAACAGGATTATGCATTGCATAATACATTTCGCAAGCTGGGTGTATAAAAACAGCACTGTTGTGTCTTTCTTTTCATTGCATGACTTGATTAAATAGCCTTTTTTTATTTAACAAAAACTCACTTGTATTGTGTATTTGTGAATTGTCAATAAAGGTGTTGTTATACAGCCTCTTTTTCTATAATCCAGATGTTATCTTTTCTTGAAACCCATTTCTGATAATGACAAGTGTATCAGCGAGCTCTGCAGGGATCAACGACCTGCTTTGGAAAAGTCCCTGACCTGTGAATTCCGACACCTTGCTTGTAATACAGTAATTTATGTGTGTGTGTGTGTGTGTGTGTGTGTGTGTGTGTGTGTGTGTGTGTGTGTGTGTGTGTGTTGTGTGTGTGTGTGTGTGTGTGTGTGTGTGTGTGTGTGTGTGTGTGATTGTCTATGTGTGGATGTGTGTGTGTGTGTGTGTGTGTGAGAGAGAGAGAGAGAGAGAGAGAGAGAGAGAGAGAGAGAGAGAGAGAGTGGGTGTGTGGGGTCGGGTGTGTGTGTGTGTGTGTGTGTGTGTGTGTGTGTGTGTGTGTGTGTGTGTGTGTGTGTATCTGTCTGTCTGTCTGTCTGTCTGTCTTTGTTTATACATGTGTCACTGTGCACAGTGTGTGTGTGTGTGTGCGTGCGCGCGCGCGCGCGCGCGTGTGTGTGCATGTGTGTGTGAGTGTGTGTGCATGTGTGTGATTGTCTATGTGTGTATGTATGTGTGTATTTGTGTGTGTGAGAGCGAGAGCGAGATAGAGAGTGTGTGTGGGGGTGGGGGGTCGGGGGGGGGGGGGGTGTATGTATGTGTGTGTGTCTGCGTGTGGTCTTTGTTTTTACGTGTCACGGTCACTATGCATAGTATGTGTGCGTGCGTGCGTGTGTGTGTGTGTGTGTGTGCTGGTGCGTCCGTGTCTGTCTGTGAGTGTATATGCGTTTTTGCATGTATGTGCGTGTGTGTGTGCGTGCGCGCGCGCACTGTGTTGCCATGGGGACAGGGTAAAAACTGTTACCGTGTATTGAGACCACCAACAGTGCTAGTGCCAGTGGAGAGAAAACATCGAAATGATACCACCACATGTCATTCCTCCGTTTGGGATTGTTATTGATGCATTGACGTTTTGGAGGTGCAGGCATTATCATGAGAGAGAGAGAGAGAGAGAGAGAGAGAGAGAGAGAGAGAGAGAGAGAGAGAGAGAGAGAGAGAGAGAGAGAGAGAGAGAGAGAGAGAGAGAGAGAGAGAGAGGAGAGAGAGAGAGAGAGAGAGAGAGAGAGAGAGAGAGAGAGAGAGAGAGAGAGAGAGAGGGGAGAGAGAGAGAGAGAGAGAGAGAGAGAGAGAGAGAGAGAGAGAGAGAGAGAGAGAGAGAGAGAGAGAGAGAGAGAGAGAGAGAGAGAGAGAGAGAGAGAGAGAGAGAGAGATTAAACAGGTTTAAGTCGAATATCAGACGAACCAAAGAGAACACACGACTCACATGCACATGATACATATAATATATCCCCCACACCTATAATTACATGTGGTAGTGTCATTTCGATCCTTTCTCTCCACCCAGGGCACTGTGAATGGTCTCAATACACGTTAACATTGTTCACCCTTTCCCCATGGCAACTCAGTGATAACCACTCATAACATTACTTGCATATCACTGTGTTGCCATGGGGAAAGAGTAAAAGATGTTCACGTGTACAGGGACCTAGAAATTAGCAGTTCTTTTCCAGGGATAGAAACTACACGCTGTGATCATTCTTTCGTGTCAAAGCCAGAAAATACTATCAACCCTACTTTAGTAGCTTTGGTGTTAGGATAGTAATAATAATAATAATAATAATTGGCACTTATATAGCGCACATATCTAGAAAATTCTATTCATGGCGCTTTACAAAGAAATAAAACTATAAACATTCACAAACACACA